>WAAG01043772.1:34812-55841 GCA_013390105.1 Tichodroma muraria
ACACGGCTGTGACAGGGAAGATACAAGCACGGGACAAAAAGACAAACTGCTCCAGGAGAAGTTAAAACGTCAGTGTCAAAGCAACAGACAGTAGACTCAGAAAAATTGAGAATGCAAAGAAGCTCAGAGGCAGCACTATTTGTCAAGTAAGACAAGAGCCAGTAGCTCACAAGCAATTTAATCCTTGTTTTAACTCTGTGGGCATTCCAGATGTGAACAAAACCACTGGAGCACAGGCCAGTGCCGAGCCAGCCTGTACCCCAGCCACAGTCATTTCAAAGCTGGACCATGGTATGTCTCCAGTTTAATCTTTTTCATCTGCAGATGTTGTTGGCCAGGGGATTCTAAACCTTGCTGGAATGAGTCAGTAAAAGTAGGTGCCACGTTTCCTTGAGGCAATCAAAGTAAATCCCATTTTCTATCAGTCTAATAAGGAAAGTTTGGAGATTTTCAGCTTGCATTTCCTAGCATGTTAATTTCATCTTTGCCCACATATTATTCTGCTTGATCTGACCTGAATCTGACTTATTGCATTTCCCAAACTACTTTTCACTCAGCGGTTAATTAAAAGATTTGGTCCCTGACACAGTGCTTACAGCCCTTATTGGCACCCATTAGCCCAGCTAGACTAATTCTCCTGAAAAGCAAACCTCCCTATATTCCCAGGGTCAAAAGTTCACAGACAATTCCCTAAATCTTTAACATTCACTATTAATTCATTATTTGAACCTACTCTGCTGTAAGAGGCTGTATTCAAATGCAGGCATAAAAAGTCATTCAAAAAAGACAGTTTCTCACACAAATTCATCACTTGCCAGTTCATTCCATCTCTGTCTGTACAATTTTAGGACTGTACAGTGCAAGAAATTTTTCTAGTGTTTTCAGTTTTCCTTTGAGTATTTTTGTGCCTAATATACAACCAACAAAGAAAGTGCATGTTCTAATTTACACTAAGAAATTAGCACATGTATCGTGCCTCAAAATTACCCCAGCAGTTTGTTTTCCTGAGCATGGCAGTGCCTTTCAGGCACATACAGGACTAAAATCCATGCATGGACACCAAAAACATGCATGGACACCCTGTAAACAGCAGCACCTGTGTTCTGATAGTCCCACTGCAATGAAGGGAGACAAAATTCAAGAGCAAATCTCAGCTGAGACTGTAAATAAACATATGTATTCACACACACAACACCCCATTCTCTCACACACATATATGTGCACGCTTGTAGACACATTAAAATTCATCCCATTTTACAGATAAAAGATAAACCAGAAAATTGAGATTTGGATCGAGGTGGTGGAGCCCCCAAAGCCCTGAATCTCTCAGAAATCTGGCTCCTGGGCTTTGGTTCAAGCCCATCTTTGTTGTACTGAGATGAAGCTAGAAACAAAGTCACTTGGGCAGGTGTGTGGGAAGGGAAAAAGGCAAAGTTTAATTATTAAAACTATGTGGCTGTGCAAGCATCCTACTTAAGAGGAGTTGTCATTAAACTCAACCTTTCCCCCTTGAACCTGGTGTCTGGAATAGCTCAGACACCAATGATGACCTTATGTATTTCTTTTAATTATTCTGAAGTAACCTCCTCCAGCTCACTACAAGCCCTCAGCTACTTCAAGCAAAGATATTCTAATGATTTCGATTAAATCTTGGCCTCTCCCCAGCAGAGCACAAATTAAAAGCATTACTAGGAGGATACAAGCTTCAGCGCTTGGAAGTGTTATATAAAGAATGGGGAAAGCTGCCAAGAGCTTGTTGTCATTTCGTATAGAGTGGGGGATGATTAACCCCTTGGTGGCTTTTCATACCCTGCCAAGATCACACATCTCACTCCTGGGGGCTTTGCTCCTCGTGACTGTCCCCCACGTTACACTTTTTACACCCTTTTCAACTTGATATTTGGAGAATATATTCCTCCAATAAAACACTGTCATATTTAGGCTCTGAAATGAGCTGTTATACAGACAGAATTTGGAGAAAAGAGCTCTAGCTGGGCTCTTTTGGGACCAATTCCAGAGGTCTTCTACCCTGTCCAATCCACAGCTGCACTTTTACACAAAAATTATTGTGGGTAAACCACGATGCATGCCCGAAATAAATGCACAAAAATCTTAAGTAAAACAATTGTTTCAAAGTAACTATGAGAAATGGGAGCTAGACAAATTTGGTTTAGATCCTGGTGTCATTGTGAGCAACAGACATATATTTAGCCTCTCTCCACTTTCTTTCCCATTTTCTATGTTGTTAAAATGCAAATAATGAACCTAAATGAAAAGTACTTTCAGATATTTGGATAAAAAAATTAAAAGATAGATGTGAGACCAAACTTCTCCTAGAAAAGAATAATTGTCACATCAGTAAAAGCTGCTTTACCCAGGCTCCTATATGCAAAAACAACATAAACCTTCAAATTATGAAACTTCTCCTTCACAGGTGGCCACCAGCATTCAGGCAAATGAAAAAAAAGCTATGAAATAGTAGCCATCCACTCCACCCACACTGCACAGCACTATGTGAGTACCTGGATGCCAGGCAGCAGCTGTCCTGCCCTCTGAGATGCTAAAACCCCCCAATATTCACACATGCCACAGGCTCCCCTGTGCAATGCAAATCAGAGGGTCACAATTAATTAGTTTACAGTAAAAACGTAGTGGGAGAAAAGATTGCTATGTCCAAGCTTTTGGTCCAGTATTAAACAATCAGAGAGGTAAAGCAGACCAGCAAAACCATATAGGTTTCATTTAGAGAATATATTTTTAAAGGTGGGTGAGAGGAGACACTGCTCTGAGAGGTGTCGTGGGGGAGCTGACACAATCTTGCAATGTCTCATCCTCCAGATTTATACAAACGAAATCAAGGAAGCACTAAACCAGCAGGGGATTATTATCTCTAGAGATAACTACAGACAGTTTCATTTTAAAAACAATCAGCGTCATCATGACTGTATTTTCCATTTATTGAAACAGAGGAATGTGATGGAATGCCCAGCTCCTTCCAGAAGTCAGAGCAACATCCTCTCTAAAGAAAAATTTCCATAAAAAGAATCAACTCGTTTCATTTGTTCTTTTTTATTCTTTCCTAAATGCTGTGCTGAGCCTGTACTTGCCCCCTGTCTGCATCTTGACAGCCCTAGCTCTCACTGACATTCCTATTTCTACACAACAGTGGAATGCATTGGCTGCACCTTAGCCTGGCCCAGAGGAGGCCATAAAGATGCTGCAAGGACTGGAATGCCACATCTATGGAGACAGACTTAGGGATGTTCATCCTGGAGAAGAGAAGGCTTCAGGGAGCCTTAGAGCACTTTCCAGGGCCTAAAAGGGCTTCAAGAGAGCTGGAAAGAGACTCAGGACAAAGGGAAAACAGCTTTAAACTGACAGTCTCTATTTAGACTAGATATTAGGAAGAAATCCTTCCCTGTGAGGGTGGGGAGGCCCTGGCACAGGGTGCCCAGAGCAGCTGTGGCTGCCCCTGGATCCCTGGAAGTGTCCAAGGCCAGGTTGGACTTCGGGGCTTGGAACAACTTGGGATAGTGGAAGCTGTCCCTGCCACAACCCCTAAGGTCCCTTCCAAACCAAATCAGTCTGTGATTCCATGATCTTGATTTCAAGGATAGGGATGTGATTGCCCAGATCACATAGTTTAAACCTACAGTAATGCTACAATACCAGATTTCACTCAGGTGAGAGGTGTAAATATTTCTTTGCACAGGATCTTTCCTTCCCTACCAAAGAGCTTCTCCAGCGTCCCTTCTCTCTTCCTTTATTATCCATTTGTTATTTGACATTGAAAAGAGAGGGGAGAATCAGAAATTTGAAACATTGTTCCAGTTTTGCAGTGAAAACATGCAGATTGTCAACTTTTTACATGAACACACTTCATATTTTTCAACTGGCACTACTTTAAAATTGTTTCTAAAAGTTCCACTATCTCTCAATAGATGCTCTGAAGCCACTTCAGAAAACAGAAGCACAGGGTTGAAGGTAACAAGAGGAAAGGGTAAAAAGATTATTAATCATGTGTAATGATCACAGCACAGAAATTTGTGCTTAAATGTCTTTTTGTTTGATTTCTCATTTTTATCTTCCTGTTGCAATGCACCAATGCTGCTCTGCTGAGCAATTCAGGATAAATATTCCTTAATATAATAAGAAACCCCCAATCAATTAGCATGTCAAATCAGGAAATAATTCCCTACACTACATCAAAAAGACCCACTCCTACTTTTTGTCAGTCAGTAGATTGAAATAAAGAGATAGCTGCACACAAAGCAAGCTGTCATGTCAAACAATACATCCTTCACTCATTTGAGATATAAACACATTAAACATGGCAGGAGAAAAAGAGTCAGTCAAACCTGTTTAATGGAATTGGCTAATTGGATAAATTACACTTTGATAATGATGATAATCATCAAGGAGACATTCTGGCCCATAGTTCTGCTGTTCAGAACTTTGCTTGCTACTTCCCCTTCTCACTTGATTTCTTGTGCTAGAAAATTCAGTGTAAAATACCTAAAGGATCCAGCTCTGCTTGACTGAATGTTTCATCCACAACCCTTTATGCAACCCAGGATTCTGGAGTTGTAAGAAACTCAGTAATTTGGCATTGCAGTCACAATAAGCAAACACATTTCTCAAAACCAGGTTCCAACACCTGATGGGAAACTGAAAAATTGCTTGCTCTGAATACACATCACTTTTCACGCACACAGAATTCCTTCTATGAATTCATATTGCTGGAGAATATGTAGGCTGGAATAAATAATATTAACCAGCCTGCCATTAGCATATGGCAGGCACATTCTTTGAGAAAACTTTGACACTAAGTAAGCATTTAATAATTAGTGTAACTATCCATTAATAGAATTGATATATACATTTAATAATCAGTGTAATGATCCATTTTTGGAATTGAAATATTTGGTTCTAAAATAATGTTTTTTATAAAGCATTTTTACTAAATAATCTCTCTTCCTGATACAAGCCAAGTAGAAATTTAACAAATACATGATACAAACTACATATCTTTCACCATTGTGCTAATTCACACTCATTAACATGCACAGAAATCAGTGGAGCATGAATGGGGTTGACTTCCAACTCAAACAAGATTCTTGAGCCCAAAGTATGAAGAGCAAGAACATTTGGAGGCATGAATCTCTCAGTTTCACACTCCATTCCCCTGGGGTGCAGTCAGCACAGGCAACACCCACCTTCCCCTGCCCAGCATCCCCCTCGCCCCTGCACTGGGGCACTGCCAGGCCAAGTTTAAAATTACAAAGTTCCATGTATTTATTTGCTTTTTACAACAGAAGTCCAAGCAGAACAGCCACCAAGGGAAAATTAAAACGAAACTGCAGCTTAGGGTCTGGAGGCAAGGAAAAATGCTGACCTGGTTGGAGATGAAGAGATTCCACTGGCTTTCTGCTCATATTCTTTATGCCCCAGCCATCCTAAATGACTCTCAATCACAGCCCCATTCAGAACCAGACAGCTTCAAATTGTACACAGAGTAAAACATTATCAGGAACAATGTGAATCCTGTTATGGGTCATTGGATTTTTTGTGATTATTAAGATAAACTTATTATAGGCTTATAAGCTTATTGAGAGACAAAAGCATTCAGCAGAAAAGAGAAAAGGCCATGTGATAATTGATTTAAGATGAAAATTGATCAAGTAGTTTTTATAAGGCATAAAAAGATGGTATTTTCAAAGAGTAATAAAAATTAAAAATATTCATTTCTTATATCCCCTTAAGACATATGAGGAGTAGTCAGCCAAGATCTCCTTATCAGATGGTTGGCACCATCCAACAGAAGCAGACTTCATTTGCAATTTGATTTGTACAGCACGGGGTTGAAATGAAGGCCAGTGAATTTCTGAACTACTACATTGTATGCATCCAGCCTGGAACACCATTTATCAGAATCTATTTTGTGGTCTAAAGTATCTTCTAGTCACACAATATTTTACTAAAAAGTGAATGGTTTTAATGATGTTTACTGCTATTACTTGGTATTAGTAAAGGGGAAGCTGGTGCATTAGTTAATTCAGCCAATTTTATTTTTCCTGACATTTTGGAAACGTGTAGAAGCTCATGCTTGGCAAGGTTCATGGTCTGGCAGTTCTGCAAGATGCAATCTTTTAAAATCAGGACTTGGGAGTACAGAAGTTCATGTTTAGAGGGAGCCATGTTATTAGAAATCCTGTTATTTAAATCCTGAGGATTCCTCAAGGTGCAACAAACATCTTGCCTTTCCTCTTCCAGCATCAAAAGCATCTTACACCACTGCGTAAGAGCAGATGACCAAGATGAATAACTTACACATAACACTATGGCACAAGGAGACCAATATCCATGAAAAAGCAGTTGAATAAACAAAGCCCACATTAAAAACATGATGGTATTCTAAAGTAAAGTGATTTGTCTTCCTTTCCCTTCTTATTCACAGGTGATTTGCTACTGCAGTGTACAAGCAATATGACTTAGAATAAAGTGCAGGCCAAATCTGTTGCTCCTTCCTTTGGCCAGAGGAGACTGCTCCTCTTCCAGCTACACATCAGCTGCAGGCTAAAGTAAAACCTGTTACTGTTTTCTCAGTTACTCCCCAAAAAACTTCTCTCAAGTGACTCTTTTTTTTTTGCTCTTTGATTTTTTTTTTCCATCTTTAAACAGGCAAAACTAGTGATCAGGCAAGGCACACTTTGAAATGCCTAGAGGTGGAAGGAGGAAACAGGCAAGGGGGGAGTGGGGAAAGGGAAGGATTTAACTCCACAAAATGAACCCTTCTAAGAGGTTTGGGATTTCACTTCCATTGAATGGGTTGTGCACACATAAGGAACTCCTGGGATGATTTTCCTTTAGGTTCCCAATGGACAAGTACTATTTCAAGGAAAGACAGGCTGCCTTACTGATATCCTCGGCCTCTCTCTCATCCCCTCCTGACAGGAGGTGTTTGCAGGGTGCTTTAGAGAAACACAAACACTAATCCAGAAAACAGTTGGGGAGTGGGAGTGGAAAATTCCTAAATTCTTAACCGTGCAACATGCAGTGTATCAACAGCTTTCAAAAACATCAACAAGCCATGCAGCTCCCAGCACTTTGCTAAACAAATGTACTCAGATATTAAGGCCGCAGAGGTGGCTTTGTCAACCAGCAGAGAACATGACAACAGCAAAGCAGGGAATGTGGGGGGAAGTTGTTTGGAATTTTTATTATTGTCAGCTATGGAGATGAAAACACAGACAGAACTCAGCATCTACTCCCACAGGGAAATTGCATTCAGCCTGGAAGTCTACTTGAAAAGAAAAACAACAAATAACAGAAAATGAGCAGGAAAAAACAAAGTCTTTCGAGCCAATTTCTCCATTCCCTATTTGGCACAAGTCTGCGAGGAGGAAAGAAAACGTTAAGTTTAAGGCATCTTTTCACCTTCTGTGCTCACCACCAGATCAGCTAAGAACAATTTAGCAGCTTGAGCTAATCCTACCCATGTGTGGTTTAACCCAGACACCAAAAAGGGAGGTCCCACTTCCCTGTAAGTTGTGAGGTGACCTGAATGAACTGCAGGACCCCTTCAATCAGCACTTCAGGGAGCAAAACCAATATGAAAATAAGCTTAATAAAGTATTTTCCTGCCTGAATTACCTCCACTCAGGATTCCATCCAGTGGAGGAAGTGGGAGCTTCCCAAAGGAAGGGTGGGAGAGGGGATGGAGGGGGGCTGTTCCTGTGAGTGCCAACAAGCTGTTGTGTCTCCTGGGTTGCAATGCCATGGGCACCCTATTCCCTGTGACAATGACACTTCCAGAGATCAGCGTATCCCTGCCGTGCCCCTCTCACACCCTGCTCCTGGAAATACTCATCATCACACAGGAATACACACACTGTTCAAACACCAGCCTTGTTAACAGCTGATTTATGACTCAAAAAATGTCACGAAATACTGCAGGTGTAGTTTGAGGGTTGATCATGGTACCAGCACCACCACTGCCCACGCTTACCCTCCCTCCCACCCACAGGAGTTAGTGCAAGTNGTACCAGCACCACCACTGCCCACGCTTACCCTCCCTCCCACCCACAGGTGTTAGTGCAAGTATTTCTAAGGAATCACTATGAAATGATGCCACATATAAATAAACTTCATAAAATGAAAAGCGGTAAGTGGAATGCAGATATAAGACATGATCACTTCAAAGATCTAACTCAGGGATCAGATCCACAAATGACTGTCAGCTCAACCAAGATGAGGAAGGAGAATTACCAGTATGTCAGTGAGAATGAGGCCCATGGGGGACACAACCTCCTAAAACCATCTTCCCTACAAGCACCAGAACAGCTGCCCTGGAGCAGTTAAGGATGGGCCTTTAACACCTCCCAAAACCCTTCCGTGTCCATGCCATTAAGAGGACTTGTAAGCCAATCTTCTCCTAAACCCCATTTTCCTCAGTGCTTAAACTGCAGGTCAGCCCAGGAACAGAACAAAGTGGAAGCTGTTTGCACACATATTGTTTTGAAATGGGTGGGGAGAAACGTAAAAGGAATTTCTTTGGGGCTAATAATGTTCAAAGTCAAGAGCAGCTTTTTGTATCAGGCTTCCATCTGGGCCGTACCCAGGAATCCCATCTTGAAGTCAATGAACCTTGCAACATTTTATCTTATAGCCCTCAAAGGCAGTAGCACGTTGAGTATAATTCATTTTCTAAACGTACAAAACAAAGGAATATATTTTCCATATGTTTGTCACATGTTTCATTCAAGTCCCATTGCCAACTCTTAGCACAGCTTATGTGCAGTGGATTTGTAGGGCCTGACCTTGAAAGAGTTTAGCCTTAGCTGTGCATTTCTGTTTAATTTGTGCACAGCCACTGCAATTGTTTGTAAGCGCTGAGCAACCGTGCCTGAAAATATCTAGTGAGTGAAATCTAGTGAGTATGTAAGTGAAATCCCATCATACAGGATATGCTGTACAACTTAGCTATGAAAGTTTGTTAATTCTCTTTTATTCTTTTTAAAGAGCATATGTACATTGAGTAAGGACTACATAAACTACCTACAGGGAAAGCAGGACAACATTACAGACACACATGCTATTTGTGTATGCTGCAACGTGGGTTTTATCACCACAGGGTTTGAACTTTCTCCAATTAAACAGTTCTCCCTTCTCCAAATACAAAAGAAATAAATCTTATTAGTTTACATGGATTTATACAGTGTGTGGAAAAGAATTCATGTTTTCACTTTTAGATTACTGAGTTTTGTTAACCTGTGTTCTGACTACAAGTATCTTTTCTAAAACCAGAGCTTGGTGGTTTTTTACATAAATTATTTAGCTGATGAATTATAGCATATTCAAACAAAAAAGTAGAATGCTGTTCCATACAATTTTATTTTTCCATTTTTCTCTAGCAAAATTCAGCAAATTTTTTTTTCCTGTTCAGCCTAAGAAGAGAAATTGAAATTCATCTTAGGTAAAAGGCCAAGCAGAGACACTTTTCACTTGGTTTTCATAATTACCTTCCCAATAAGAACCAGCCTCGGTGTGAAGCCGTTTCTAATGTGTCTCTACTGCACAAACAGAACAAAACAACACCCAACCACCAGGGACCCACCTACAGAATTCATCAATCTCAATCTGTAAAAACCAGAGCAGAACCAGTAGAGAAACTCAACTACACTCTTTTGAATAAGGGATAGAGTAGATTAATCCATTGCAATCTCCTCTGCTCCAGCACTCTGATCTGGTTCTGCCACCAATGCTGCTACAAGGTCCCGAGCAAGTCACATCATTTTTTGCACAATGGCAGCACAAGCTGCCATTTTCCCAAACCTATTCCGGATTGGGGTTTGATTTGCTTTTAGATTGGAGGTTTTCCAAGTCAGGAGGTGGATGCCATGACAAACCAGTTTAGCACTACCAAGGAGCAGCTCTCCACTGCAGCCCCAGTTCCTGGGACAGGGATGGCACCACACAAGCATCCCACTGCCTTCATGTCTGGTTACAGAGAGGCTAAACTCTCTCCTACCTGTCCAAATAATTACCTTTAACATGTGATGAGTGGGCACAGACCAAATCATGTAATGATCCTGAAGATGGTTTAATGACCCTAAAAGGTCTATGGAGACCTGAGAGTGCAAAATGATCTTGGGCTGCCAAAGAAGCAAGTCACGGGGCTTTTCTCCATCTATGAGTCATGGGGAACAGGAAATAAGGTTCTGATCATACACATTCACATATCTTCAGAACTAGGGACATTTCAGTTTGGGTTACTCTGGGGAAAAATCATCTCTGTATAGCAAAAAATTAACCCCAAGCCCCCATGTTTAGCCCAAGCCTGCTCACTCACACGCAGCTGAGCTGGCTCCTCAGCCTCTCTGGGGTTCAAGGCAGTCATGCAGCAAACTCCTGCCTGCAGCGGCTGTTTTCAAGCCTGTGTCCCTTCATTACAGCCAAGAACAAATGTCCTCCCACAGTTCTCTGAAGACTCCTTCCATTCACATCACCTTTCCCGTTACTTACTCCATGTTCTAACTTTGGGTATAAATTCCCTACATAACAGAACAGTGCACAGCTCCTAACCTCACTAAAATTTTCATACTGGTGAAAAGAGAGATTGTCTTACTCGTGCAAATTGGGATTCTGCCCCAGTCAAACCAGAATACTCCATGAACCAGGGAAGGATGAGCTGTTTCAGGCCCTGCTCTAAAGGGTTAAGAACCTTAAAGGCCCTACAGGCAACTGCTGCTGAAGCACATCCTGTCTCTACTGATGCACTTCTGGTGAAGTACCTGCCAATAACACAGCTCCCTTGTTAATCAGGTATTTTCTCTTTCATTTGCATATGTTTCAAGCTGCTGTGGATGCCAGTGTGGGTACTACAACTGCATACACAATCCTCCACTACACCTCTGCACACCAATTTTTGCAACAAATTCTTGTTATCCAGCACGGAGGTGGACACTCCACCTTGTACTACAAGGTCCCTGTGCAAGTTATTAATGATTAAAAGCAATTTCCTGCCTTTATGTTCACATCTCCATTGCCCATGTACTTTGAAAAACAGAATCTAATACAAATGACATGGCTTTCAAAAGTTTCTGCTTTACCCCTGGGCAAAAAAACAATAAACACCTTGATGGAGCTTTTATCAATCAATTTTCATTTAGTTTCTTTCTATTAAAAAGTCTTAAGATGCTATACTGAACACAGGGAGCAACAGCAATGTACTTCAAGGTAAAACAACAGTATTACTCAAAACAATGTGAATGGTATGTTCTGCAATTTGTGGAGGTAGATCTCATTGATCAAGTTTATTGCAAATCACAGCCTATCATGGGATTAATTTGTTTTTTCAAATATAAAGCAGAGGACATTACTCTGACTTGAAAGGATTTTGTTTTGTATTAAATTGGCGAAGTAGCAAATACTATTTGATATACATTTACCAAATAAGAGCAGCCATACATATTGGGCAGCACACAATGTCACAAAATTATGGCTTAATTTCCTGAGGGAGTAGCTAAGAAGGTACAGATGTCCTATTCTTAATAAAATTCTAATTATTATATAAATAGTCAATGAAAATCAAAATATGGGTCCTGAATTAATTTAAAAGCTTGACCTAGTCTGAGCCAGTGGTGTAAATCCAGAGAAGTTCCTGTGAAGTTCCTCTGGTTTTACATCAGTCTGTTTGAAATCAGAAACTTGGCCCAAAATGCTAAAAAGCACAGAACAGCTGCCTATTGATGTCTGCATAGATTTGAAAGCTTGATGTAACAGCATTAGCATATTGATTCTTTCCCCCCTAGGAATTTGTGAGAAAAGAAATAAAAATTCAGTGTTTGATCCCAAATCTGAACAAACTTCAGGGTTTGCTTACAGTTTGGTACAGAAAAACAAAGCAAGGGAGATAAGAATGTACAGATTTCAGCTCGTAGCAGGCAGTTACAAATAGGCTGCACTGACCACAAAGAAGACAAGAGGCTCTTTTAAGTTTAAAGAAGAAAAGAAATACGGGTTGGAAATTATTTTCTTAGAGTGAAACATCTTGCAATGAAATGACTGAATACTGAGGAATCCAATTACTATTGTGGGGAAAGAAGCCTTTACAAATGGACTGTTTAAACACAAAAGCAATCTTATTAAAGATTTCTTCATCAAAACTAAGGTCTCATTGGAATTACAGATCACTTAGGCACTAGTGTGACAGGCATCTAATATGGGGCTGACTCAGCTTCTACTCAAGTAAACTGAAAAAGTCCCACTAATCTCAAAAAGCGGGTCCTGAAATGACCAAACCTGGTAAAAAAAAAAAAAGTTTAGATTTAGAGTCAATCCAGCTGCTGGTGTTGGGAATCCATTGGTTGTAACTGAGGATGAATTCAAAACTGGAGCAATTCAAGGGAAACTAATTTGCCCATCTCCCTTTACTTGAGTAAAAGCAGGTTCTTTTCTATTCAAACTCCAGGGATCTGTTAAAACTAGCACCTTCACCTGGTCACTCAAAATCTTGGCTATACTTTGGGCTAATCATCCAGAACTGAGGGGGCTGAATTCCTATATCCCAGAACTGGCAGTGAGATAATTCTAAGATTCTGCACTGAAAAGTATGCCATGATGCAAGAACAATTTGGAATCCCAATATTTTTCCTTCACAACACTTCAAGGACCAGAATATTAGACTTCACCCTGGGTGGGAAAATTACACAGACAAAAATTCAGGGATTGGAAACTGTTCCTGAACTTTATTTTATTTTTTAATAGAGGATGCAGTGAAAGGATTGCATGACATAAAACTTTATTTCTGCTTCCATGAGCCCAGATAAATCAGTTCCACAAATCCATGAGCCAGTATTGCTTGCCAGCCACAAACATCAGCCACCAAGATGGAAATTTCCATCCTGCCTCTCCTCTGTCCCTGGTCAGGGGTTCCCCCCAATCCCTCTGTCTCCATGGGCATTCATCAACCCTAGCCATAACCTGATGCAACTCCCTTGCTTTATTTTTCCATCCCATGGTCATACTTTACCTAAAACACAGTAGGAAGCAGAAGACCCCTGTGCTGAGGACTGCAAAATGGAGAGAACAGATAATCTGCTTCCCCAAGAGATCACACCCTCATAGTCAGCTTTTGCATCTCAACACATATTAAACTGTCCATATAAGATTTCAAATTGTCTTCTTTTCTTCTTTTTTGTTTTAGCCATTTACTCCTTCATCCCTCCTTTATCACCCCAGTAAATTGCTGACAATTGTTTATTTATTTGAATAAAAAATGGAACACATAAGAACACTTAACATCATGTCCTTAAAACCAAACCAGCCTGGCCTGTACTTGAATAAGCATGAAACTGGTACCACGCAATAACCACAACCATGTAATTTCAAGGCTTTCTCTCATCACATACCCTGACTGTGTTGGAAAGAGCACTTAATCAATGCCCATGGGAAGTGGACCAGCAGCTATTTGCTGACGTGAACAGAGTGATTAAAAATATTTTCCTGCTCAGTATTTAAATCTTGGCTACTTCTTAAGTCTGCCCACCAGTACGTGGAGTGCCAGCTCTGAGCATGACCCACTATTTCCAGGCATGGCTCTGCAGTATTCTGAGGTTTGCTCAAACTCAAACCACTCATTCTGGGAGCTCTTTACATGCAGATACAGGCTGTGGTGAGGAATTCTGTGAGGTTCAGGAGCAGGTTAAGCTGTGTATGTAGAGTGAAATCCTCATCTTCAATTGGAAAGTTAAGCATTTCCTCAATAAATATAATAAATAACAGTGACATCAACTGCGTGCCAGCTCCTCATTCTGGTACTGACACAGGCATGGAACTGTGCTTGCACCTGAGTTTTCTGTGAACTAGTTAACATTTCCACTGGACTTTTCATAAAAGTGAAATAAAATCATCAGACAACTCTTCTGGCATAACTGCACTTTCCAGCACAGCTCCCAAAGCTGGAAACGTGGGTCAACACTGGAAATATTTCACATGGCACCTAACCAGCGTGAAAACAAATGCCAAGCATGATCTAGTGTCATCCAGATTAGCTCCTGCTGGTGCTTGGATTCAAATTAATGGGTTACCCTCCCAGCAAATGTCACAGGAAAACCTTGCCAGGAAACAGCTTACAAAAGAAAAAAAAAAAAAAAAAAAAGGTCCTATTTCTTCTTGATTGAGGGATTCCATTCCACTGAAGGTTCCTCCCCATAGGCTCTGTCTGAGCACAGCTTGGGAAATACTTTTGGGAAATGAGATCAAACAGCATAAACACCAACTTACACGAGGAACTAAAAAGGCACCTGAGAAACCAAGAGTATCAAGAAAAGTCCTGCCCCCTTAGCTTATTCCTGCTCTTTAACATTTCTGATTACTTTCAAATATTAAAAGCTATTACCTTTCAGAAAGGATAAAGTTACCACCAAGCATCTTCAAAAGATTTACCTTTTTCCTGTTCTATAGGAGGTTTAAACTCTGACGAACATCTAGGTTGGGAGGATACTTCACACAGTGTCTAAAAATTGAGACAATTTCCTGAAAATCTTACTCACCACTAAGGGGAAAGGACTGTCAGTTTTTTTTCACTGTACCTTAGCTACAAAGTTTCCCCCTTCAAACAGAGCAAAATTTCCATTTTAATTAGTTTTGTACACATTAAGGTAGATAAGTTCCCTCTTTTGGATCCAAAGGGTTAAACTGGTAGGGAATTGGTCTTTTCCCTACAATCCTTAACCAGTTTAACTCCTTGGCCTGGCTTCTCTCTCTCAGAGATGCCAATGTACACCAAAAATGGGGCAAGGATGGGTAGGTGGGGATAAGGATGGCAGGACTGACTCCTTGGTTTGGAGCTGGGGATTAGAATATCACACTCATGAGAGGCACCCTGAGCTAACCCTCCTTTATTCTCCTACAGCCCCAACTCACCTGCTGAGCTTGAAGTAATTCTGAAGCAGTGATAACCTCAGAACAGGTTTCCAAAGCTGCCACAGCAAGAAGTAATACTTGTCTGGTATACTTTCATGGATATGATGGAGTTCCTTTCTCCATCACAAAATAGGGGAACTTAAGTCGATTAAGTTAATTTCTTCTATTGGGAGGCCTGTATGATGACTTATTCTGGGTTTCCTCTACAGACAGGAAAACTAGAAACTCCCTTTGTTTTTTGAATGAGATTTCTTGCAAAATGAGACTACAGTAAAAGGAAAGTCATTAAATAATGCAGTACTCAATTAAATGGTATGAGCTCTAATAGTGGACCTTAACTACACACATTTGGATTATTTTAATAGAGCTCTGATTCTATGAAATCAAATGTACTGTTAATCAACCATAACAGAAATTTTTCAAAGACTTTTTGATGAAATGCAGAACCTTTCTAGCTACTCTGAGATACTATTGCTCTGAACCAACACCAGGAATTCAAGCAAGTGGCTGCTGTAACCCTTCTGCCAGACTCTCCTCAGCAAAACCAGGGAAGAAACGAGTCTGGGTCAACGTGATTTCCCTCCCTGTAGTGGAGTTCTGTGCTCAGTGTTATGAAACAGCACCAGAGAAATGCTGCAGACCAGTGAGGCAGTGGTGACCAATGGACATTCTTCAGTAAAATGATTATAACTTCTCCAAATGACACTAAAAATTGTGCCCAGAGCTGCCTGCACTAGTCCTAGGTATTCAGGGCTACCCAGCTGCATCAGCATCATTTCAGAGGCCTGACAGTAACCTTGGGAAGAAGAGCTGATCTCACCCATTTCCTCACTAAGCCGGAGCTGGGAGAAAATATGCACAGCCTTTTGAACAAAAATAGGAGACTCCTTCCTGTAAGGTAGAAATGTTACATTTACTATTTCACTTAATATAAAATGTAATCTAAAATTAATCTGTTTCAGGAATCAAAATTCCTTGGCTCTTCTAATATTTAGACTGGGGAAAAAATAGTTAAAAACCAGTTTACTTATTATCTTTTTTGCTGTTTGTTTACTCCTGTATGCCAGATGGCTTGGACTGTGAAAACAGATCCACGAGATGACACATAATCCTGTAAATATTCGGTGCCTGGACCTCCAATGGAGCTCACTAGAAGTCCCATGCACATGGTGCCTGAATGACTATTTCGTTTCTGTTTATAATCAGCTTCACTTTCTCATTCTCACAAATTAACAAAGTATTGCCACATTCAGGCTGCAGATAAAGAATGTACATCCCACATGTAGCTGTTCTATAAATTGTCTCAAATAGGTTCAGAAATCTCTGTTTATGTTATGGCTCCACTTTACCTATCAAGCCTCTGGATTTCTTTCCTTTTAGTATTTATCAAATTGCTTCTAGAGGTGACTTCCCCTTCCTGGTTCATCTGATCTCCTGCTGTGAATTAACAATGATGTTGAACCCTTGGTACCACAGTGATTTCCATTGCATAGAATCATTTAGGTTGGAAAAGGCCTGCTGTCAGCTTAGACGGAAAGATGGGAGCAGCACATCCCCCAGGACTGCCAGACATCCATTTAGCACATGCCAGCACCAGCACAAAACGAGTCTTCCTCTTCCCCTGAGCATGGGCCCTTCCCACCTTCAGGGATCACCTCAGCAGGGCTTTCCTGCAGCTCTCAGGGAAGCCACACACAGCCACTGCCTCAGTCTGGGCTACTGCTCTGCTCCTGCCTCCCCTCTTCCAGCTCACCCTCCCCAGAGCAGCACCTCCTGCGTGTCCTCCACAGGGTCTGAGGACCCCCCCTGCAGTGAAAGACCCACCTGCAGCAGAAGCAGCTGAGCTGGAGCAGCACCTCTGACCAAGCACAAGCGTGCGAGGTGCCAAGAAACCCAAAGGTTCCGAATCCTTGTGCACATGTTCTCCAGCTCCCCTCCAGATGGGGTGAGGCCTCCCAGACAAACACCTGCAGCACTTCTCCACACCCCTGCTCGCCTGGCTCTGCCCGAGTAAAGCTTTGAGACTCCTGAGCAACTTCACAAAAAACATAAACAGTCTGTAGACAAATTCGTGCTCCCTCAAAACACTAAAGGAAATAAGGATTGCAAAGGGACAAGGTACAATTAAACACCCAGAGCTCAGTGGTCTTTTAAGCCACAGTGGTATTTAATTAATCCTGTCTGTGGCAAATTAACAAATACCAAAGTCTTCCTTGAAGCTGCCTTCCAGGATTTCCCTGTGGGGGAATCCTCTCTCCTTGTCTGCCCACCTGTCATTGATACTAAACTGATTCCAAAAGTGTCAAGCAGTGTCAGGACCAGTGCATGCTCAATGTTGTATAGGCAGAGGCAGGCCCACCTCCCTGCCCATGGGAATATTGCCTTCTTCATTTTCTGAAAAGCATTGGATTATCAGCTAAGGATGTTTGGTAACACCAAAAGGAGAGTGCATATGTATCCATCATGGTGCAAGGACACACTCAGGTTTCCTTTCAGCTACTGTGAAGATCTACAGCTATCAAAAGCAAGAGGAAATAGCAGAACAGAAAAAAAAAAAAGAAAACCCAACAAAAAAAAAAACAAACACACACAACAAAAAACCCAATAGAGGGCAGGAAGAAGATTCTGAGAGTAATTCTATGATGTTTTGTAGGTGTAAATCTGTAAATCACACTTAATAACATATTAGTCTTTAAATTATGTGCCAGCTGCATATATCCAAATGTATCAGAGCCTAATGAAGTCAAGGCAACTAGAGTAAAACAACACCATTTTGTAAGGTAAAACTTTTCCTTTCCATTACTTTATCTGCATTTAACCTCCTAGAGGCTTCACCCCAGCACAAGCCCACAGAATTAAATTCATTATTATTCATTATTCAAACACCATCCCTTTGTTTTCTGGAATAGCTTTGTAGCCTGGAGTCAAATGAGCTAAAGTAAAATTATGTGACTTGGCATTGAAAATATATTACCTCAGCTGCCAGAACGGATTTAGCAGAATATGTGCGCAGTTCGTCACTTCTTCCACAACTGCCTTCATGCACACAAAGGGGTATGACAGCCCCTGAGTTATGAGAGGCCATTCTAGGGGCTGTGATGGATTAGATTGTTTCATGCACTGACTTAAGATCTCATTTCCTGCAACATTCACAAGTGCTTTCTCCACGGCTGAATAGAAACCTGTTCTGTCCTATGTATATTGCCTTCCCTTGTTAGCCAGGGAAACTATATGTGGGGAATTCACACCAGAAGAGCTCCCACTTGCTCAGGGATTCAGGCACAGTCTCCAAACAGGCTGAGACATTTAAGAAGTGACAAGCGGGTTCTGCCTGTGCTTTTTATTGAGTCCTAATCGATTTACTCTAGAATAAGGGGAACAGTGAGTCGCTTAAAGTGAGAACAGAATGGGAAGAAAATTCTAATCACAGCTTTGACAGGTCTCACTTTGCAAATCTTAAACTACAGAGCTCCAGCTATTAACAGGGGGACAACAGGATGAAGTCCTCATCTGGGGCTTTCTGCACATTGCTAAACCCACTCTTACCAGATGCTACAGTCTGATGAGGTGTAAACGTAGTTTTAGGTGCAGTGTTGCCAAATCTGGAGCGCCCAAAGACAACTCTAACCTAGCTGGGCATCTCTATGGCATAAAATCAGAGAACTGGGACAGATTGAATTGGAAAGCACCTTAAAGATAATCTTGTTCCAGACTGAGCTGTGGGCAAGCACACCATGGCCAGGTTGCCCAGGGTAATGTGTTCTCACTGTGCAGGTCCAAAACCATACAGTCCCCCCTGGAGCCCGCAGGCAGGGAGGAAAACAGCCCCAGGGTGGCTTCCACCCTGCAGTCTGGTGAACTTGTCAGAGGCAGCAGCACTCCCTCTGCAGAATCTGTGCCCTGGGTGATGGGGCAGTGCATGGCTCTGCTGCCAGCCACAGCTGAGCCACGCTGCAGAGAGCCATGTATGAAACACAGCTAACAACTGCCCTCATCCCACCGAGATTAATTTCACCCATTAAAGCATTAGCAATTGAAACGGTACTAACCTGGCAAATATTGTCTCTTAATATCTTTTTAAGTCCTAGAAATTCCCCGACTACATCAAAATAAATACAGATGGGAAAGTGTAACCACTCAGAAGTTCTTGCATCATGCAGTGACAACCAACCAAAGACCACAAGCACAGGCTAACACATAATCACAGGCTAATCAGCTGGATTTTCCTCCTGTTCCCTTTGCTTGAGCCATATCATAATAGAATCTATGAACTGCAAGGTACATGGTAATTAATCTTTGAACTACTTGTTAACTTAGAGCGTGAGTGGAATATTAAGTCAAATGTGTTTGCAATCACTGTCTTTAATAAAGGTGTGTGGAAAAATTACCCACAGAAAGGAGAAAGAAAAAAAAAAAAAGAGCCAAAACAAAACACAGAGCATCAACCTCTCCCAGCCTAAATAGAGGATAAAGGGGGCTAAATAAAGTCTGCAGTAAGAACAGTCTCTTGAGAAGTTCTAGGCTTAATTTAACCCAGTGTACTGCTAGCTAGAGGTGCCCTCCAGTAATGCAGTTACAAGAATGCCACCAAAATAGGCTTTCCCTCTGGAGAATTCACAGCCTGTTCACTGCAACCTGGCACGTGAAGGAAGGAAATTTTTAAAAGTGTCTTCTTCCCCCAGCCTCTGAGTTAGATGAGGAAAGGAGGAAGGGAGAACACAGACACATACACACTTCTCTCTCCTTCATGCATTTTTAAGTGCAAAGATGGCAACAACAATATTAACAAAAATTAATGCAGGCAGGCGTGGAGAAAATATAATACACTGGGAAAGAGATGCTCAGGGAAGCCAGGCTAGTTTTTAAAGAGGAATCTGGAAGGCTGAGCAAAAAGAGACCTTGATAACTATTTTTATGGAACATGAAAAGTTTGAAGACTTTTTTCATTCCCCCCAATTCTGAGTAATGCTGAAGACCAGAATGCCGAGCTAATGTTTACTATCATCAGTATGTCTTTCATATGTTTCTAGTCCATCACTGCACTGTGCATGTGCCACAAGACAGACCCTGAAACATGTTTGTAATTTGCATTAACAAGAGATCCATTCCATGCATATTCAATAGCCCAAAAGATACCACATAATCCAGGCTAATTTTAACCCACCTGTTTCCCACCCTCCCTCTCTGCTTTTCCATCACATTTTTAAAGTGTTTATAGCTCAGGGCTCATTGGATTCAATGGAAAGTTTTCTGTACAGTTCAATGAAGAGTAGGTCCAACCATAAAACAAAAGTTAATCAACTTATTTCTAGTTAGCATGCACTTAATACTGAACACATGTGCAACAGATTTGCTGAAAAGATAGATTTAAGCATGGGCTTAAAGACCTCCTCAAACTACAACCTAAAAAAATTAAAATCCTAAAATACTACACAACTACCAAAATATGCAACTGTTTCAACAGGCTATTTGACACATACTTGCTAATTCTGAACAGAACATCATGAAGCTATTTGGTTTTATACTTAAATGTCCATCAGTATACAGTTATAGTACAGAAGCATGACAAAAATATATTATTCAAATGTATTTGTGCACATCTTGGTAGCAGAATATAAAGTTCTGGAGTTGGGACTATCAGATCAAATTTGTGGAACAATCAGATATTCTGTGGGACCTGTTAATGGCTCATTTATTCGTCACGACCAAAAGTCAGAGACTTGGGTCCACAGATGCAGAAATACTGTGTTTGCACACAACTAGAAGCACAGTTCCAATAAGGATTGATGGGGTTGGCTGGCTCTTTTCCCAACAAGTGTTTCTACATCTCTGTTCTAATTGTTCCCCTTATTTTTCTTAGTCCTCTTGCTTTCTATCGAGTCTGACAAAAGTATCCCACCAGTCACCAAATACATGAACGCGGCTGGAGCTTTGCTCTGTGACACCACTGCTTTGGACTTCACTCGGGGTGACGACCTGGGGACACAGGACACACAGTGCAAAGTGCCAGTACAAATTGTTTCCTCTGTAAGAGGATAACATTTGGGGGGTTGGGTTGTTGCGGTTTTTTTTGTTCTCTTCCTTCCTTCAGGGAAATGATG
>WAAG01043791.1:0-12871 GCA_013390105.1 Tichodroma muraria
CTCTATTTTTTATTTTCTACACTGAGCAGCCCTCTCAAGATATCTATAAAATTTCCTGTATTAATACTTAAATGCACTAAATATTACCCATCAATTATTTTTCAGTTAACCAAGAAGTAAACAGTTATTATAACAATACCTCTCTCTAATATGTACTGTAATATGTACTAGTATGTCTTCTCCTCATCAGTACATCTCAGATTTTCTGATGGAATAGTTGGTAGTTGGTGTCACTATTCATAATTTACGAACTGGGAAACAATCAAGTAAGATTTCGTTGCTAGAAGTCATGCCACAGCCTACGGCAATAAGTAGATCTCCTGAATCCCTGGTTAATGCACAATTCAGATAAGCTGTGAACACAAAAGAACCATTAAAAACAGAAGCAATGAGTCAGTTGGTCTTCACAGACTGATAAACAGTCTCTAATTATTCCTCTGTTCCAACAGACAAATCACACAAAAGGCTTTACTCTTGCTCTTTTATGCCAAGTGGAAACCTGAGATTTGGTATGCTTTCCATTGAGATGAGAGAGAACCAGAGGAAAATACAGCTAATGCAATTTGGTATTCCTTTCACATCCCATCTGGGATACACAGTGTTCAGGCTTTTATAGAAAAACCAGAGTAAACAGTTGGGCTCAAGGACTGTCTGTGTCTCACTTTTATTTCCACCAGACAATTTGGCTTATTCAATGTCTGAATAGTTATTTATAAAAAGACATGTGTTCACTTGTCCGTTCTGCATAGCTTATGTTTGTAAGATATGAAAAGCAATTAACATGGTGATGAATCTGAGCCAATAAGTTCTGGTGAGGGAGGGTGTATTAGCCTAGGGTCAGCACCCTGGTAGCCACATCCAAGTAGCTTTCGTTTGCCCTGGAACAGGACAGAACAATCTTGTGTCTATCCAGGAAATAGTGGTTTAGACCCAGAACCAACAGCAGACTCCCTCAGCTTCACATAAGGTTTCTAATTTTATTGCTGTCAGCAACAACTCCTCCAAGCTGGTGTTTCCAGATGTTTTGCTGATGCTGCAAAACATGGAGCACAGGGTACAAACAGGTGTGCTGAGTAAGCCACACATAGCTGGTCTGTAATCAGTACTCACAAAACTACTTTAAATGTGACTTAGGACATGTATCTGATTTGCAGAGATATTAGATTGGTATAGACATAAAAAGGAAGTCTCTTTCTGAACACTTATTATCTGGATACAGCATCCAAATAGCTACTTTAATATGTCACTTCAAATTTTGATAAGGTAACCATTCTTGGCTGACTGCTTCAAAGAGTAATTGTCCTTTGAAGTGATTTTGAGCTTTTGCACACATCTCTGTAAAACAGACATTACAGCCACTTCCAGGAACATATAAGGACAACACACATAAACTATATCTTGAAGGCTCAAATATGCATAAAAATACTGCTTTTTCTGAAGTCAGTAAATTTCATATCATCTTTACACTAGTAAAAGAAAAATTTTCCATACCTTGAGCCTGCTATTACACGCATTTCAAAAGCTCCACCCTAATTATGTGTTATCTATTTTCTGTCCCTCCCAAGAAATTATGTTAGAAAAACTTTCAAGAATTATGTTATAGCAGAGTTGTCACAGCCAGCTTAGCCTGTAAAATGTACAGCCTAAATAAGTCTGAAATGGCACAGCTTTCTAAAATGTCTGCATTACATATGACATATGTACTCGATTACACGTACAAAAGTTTTAATAGCTATGACCTGAAACAAGGAAAATACGTGTTTGAATAGCATCAGTGGTAATGGGAAGACACTCAAATGCTGCCTTCAGCTGTTTCCTCTGCTTTTCCAAGCAGGCTGCCACTCCACCTGAGTCTGCAGGAGTACAACAAAGAAAGAGACCTTGACTGAATCTAAGCGGAGCAGATCATCTAGCAGAGAGCATCTCCCACACAAGGCATGGTAGAAGAGCAATGCTGTTCAATATTTGCCAATAGAAAATGGGCCATAGAAAACTTACAGCTATGAGGATGTTCTTTTAAATTGGAAAAAGAAAAGTTCCAAAGCAGATGCTAGACAATGGCATCAATAAAGTGATATTTATCACTACTCTCCTCATGACATCTTTTTTTCCTTTTTGACCTCCCATTGTCCCAATGGTACATACACATATTTACACTCCGTTAACAAATTCAATTGACTAATCCATCAAATTTTGCACATTCAGTAGAGAAAAAAAGATCCTAAAATTGTTTCTGAAAATTAATCAGGATGTCTACCTAGACAGCCTCTTTTACTTCATAAATAAAATGAGGCTTGGGTCTTAATCTTCACTGGGACAAAAATCAAATTAAAAAAATATCATGAAGAAATTTACACAGAAACACTGCTATCAGAAATGTAAGCACTGCTGTAGAAGAACAGCCAGAAGACAAATGGTCAGCTGTCCTGTGTGGTGCCTATACACTGCTTGCCTTGATGCAGGGACTTGACTCTACATCTCTCAATGACAGCTGAGCACCCTTACCACAAGGCTAATGTTATTTTTTCTCCAGTTTTAGCTGTTCCATCTTGTTTAAATAATCAAGTATTCAGTGACCCCTGAAGTGTGTGTTTCTCTAATCCAGTGAATAGGACATTTGCTGGGCAAATTAACCTGTTAATCTAAGAAAGCATTCTGCAAAGACATCTATAGTCAATTTATTCCTTTCAAAAAGGAGAGATTTGGGGTTTTACTCATCCTTGCATTAATTCTCTCAATAATCATGTGTCCCTTGATTCAGTACTGGTTGCCATTTTTCACAGTGCTGGTTAGTGAGCCATTCTCTAAGCAGCACATTTGCACAGTGTAACGAAATATTTGTATAACATAAATGGGTTTAACATATATAATAAAAAATGGATTGATAGCAATTATTTCTGAAAATGTTGTTATTATTAGGTTTGGAAAACGGCTAAAGAAGAGTGCATATATAAAGATAGAAGCAAAATACACACTTGAAACACTTATGTATACTTGCTTAGTGTACACTTATAGAGACTGAATATAGGGTTTCCATCACTCATATGGTACCAAGTACCAAAAAATTAATATTGAGGAGTATGTAGACTACTCTAGCAGAGAAAACCATTAGATAGGGTGTGCCTCCATATAGTAGAGGTCATCAACTTGGTTCTTTGATCCTTAGGCACAATTACATTTAATTCCATTATGAACTTTATTAAGCAGGAAGAATATCAGAAACATTGTAGGAATCCCATCTCTGCAATGACACAAGAAGTTTGCTAGACAACTGCCAATCTCTTCCTAGCCAAATCAGTGTGCTGATGCACATTTTAATGCAAAGCAAGTCTGGTCCTTCCAGCAGTTCACTCTGCCCATCTCTGCTTGAATGTCTCTGCTTAAAGTGCAAAACTGTGAAAAAAAAACCATAGCCTATTTATGCCATCCTGATGTCTACCTGTTTCCAACATTTTTATCTGGAAATTCATAAAGTGGATTGGTGCAGGCATGTGAATACCGTGCCAATTTCCTCCACAGAATTTGACAGGTAGCGTACGCATGGGAATGGACTGAAACCTTCCCACCTGGGCTCCCTCCAGGCAGCACATGGCCATGTCCTAGGGTTCTTTCTCCAAGACATTTAGAATGAGAGAAGACTGCCCTGAGAGAGGACAGTTGTTACTTACTGCAGCCCATTTTACTTACTAGAATGGATTCAGTGAAAGAGGCTAAGTAGGTAAAATTGACAACTGTTGCAGGGCTGGATATGGTTCAGGGAATGCGTTACTTGTTGCCACAACCTGCTTTGCTGCTTGGCTGTTGAAGCTTGGTTTCAAGTGCAGCTCCGTACCTCTTTGGGAAGAATCATTGCAGGGATCTGATGCTGGTGGCTCTGGAAAGACCTAGGGACAGCCTTCTGCCCAGCCTCCTGCGCACCAGACCTGCCGAGAGGCTGTTGCATGAGGCCCTGCTGAGAAGAAGATTCTGCATGATCCCAGCTTTAGCTCTCCCATCAGCCACCCAATCTTCTGCCCCCGTGCCGGAGTGAGGATAAACTGGACCCTAACACAGAACATAATGAAACAAAGCTAAAAAGGCAGCCCTAAACAAAGGTTTATATCTATCCAACGACCATGCCTGACAACTTGCGGAGATTTTATGTACCTATCCCTATTGTTTTTCCCAGTGCTGGCTGCTGGATTATTTTCCTATGTGCAGTTGTTCAGGAAGAGGCTCAAGTGATGCAGCAGTTGCCATGGAGAGAAGCTTGAGTTTGCATTTTATTTATTTTATTTATTTCTGAATGGCAGCATGCTGCAGCATGTAAAATCTTCAAGGCTTGCTAGCACACAGAATGCCACAAACGTGGGGCTGTGTTCAAATATATAACCTGTCTTTGTAAAAACACAGTAAAAAGCTGAGCCTCATTTGCAGCCAATTTTATTTCCTGTTTGGGATTGGATTTCCCTGGAGACTCATGTCTGAATTGTCCACTGAAGCAGATTTAACACCTAGCTGAATTAAATGACTTTTTTTTTTCAACCTGATACAAAGACACTTGAGCCAGTGCTATAAAATATGCAATTTCAATAAGACATTAAAGAGTGAGTGTAGCATGGTCTTTTATTAGTTTTTATTTATTTATATAGCAACTACAATCATGCAGAATCCTTCCTGCTTCCATGAAAAAAAGCTTAACTTGCACGGTAATATTTACAACTAATTAGCCACTGAAATTTATCCTTCAGACTTACAGTAAGTCTTGGTCTTGCCATGCTAAAGAGACACAGGAGAAGTGTCTCATTCTTTTTAGATTCACTATATCTAGTGATGCCGAAGCAGAGTGCAATTATTAGGTGCAAATCATGTCTTGGATAAAGAATCTTTTTGTCTGTCATTCGCTCCCTACACCCAAGTTTTAAAGGTTTTACAATAGTCATTGTTTGGAACTAAAAGCTACAGAAAGATCTAGTCTTTATTTGTACCACTGTCATTAAACAAAAACTGTAGAAATATAAGGTAATTTTAAAAAAATTCTATGGATTTTGAAGGAGCTGACTACATGAACATGGGAGGTAAGCCTTGTTCTAGCTGAACATTATAATTTTTAAATTATACAGAAAACAAATACAGCTTTTTAAATCTATTTCTTCATAGAAATAAGTTACATTATTTACAGAAATATAGCGTACTGGGTGAAATGAGATGGTAAAATTCTGCTTATGTCATTGACAAACACAAGGACTGTACCTTTTCCAGTGTTCTGTGCATTCCCTGCTGCCTGGGGGAACAGACATGCCAACCAGCCATAGAGGCTCTGCAGGATGAGCACTATGTCCTTCGTACTCATGTCCCAATACATACTGCCAGTTGCTTTGACAGTGCTAGTTATCTTTTAATTGGTTTGGTAGGTATTTAGTCATATGCACAGATGATTAATTAAGCAGGTCATATCCATATTTAAATTCAAATTTAAGGAGCAATATTAAATTTTGTTCTTCTCCATAAGATGAAATAGAGGGATAATCAAAGGATAAAATAAGGATAAATAGATAAAAAATAAGATTAAAATAAGGATAAAAAAGATCCATAGTTATAAAGGGATGGAAATTAATAGATTGGCAACTCTGCACTATGAGACTTATTTAATGGTGCACGCACTTGAACTGTATTACAGAACTAATCTCAAAGTAATATCTTTAATTAGCACAATATATGAACTTTCATTATGTCAAAGAAGTAATATTAAGCCTTCATTCTCACCTAAGAAGGTCATATGGCCTGTTGTCCTTGCATGGGAGAGCAGGCCAATAATTCAGCACTAGAAAAGTTAACACTGAACTTTCCAAAAATTTGCATGGGAATCTTACAGGACTGAAGTAAGCATATGTCAGAGAAAAGTCCCTGAAAGAGTTAGTCAACACAATGTCAGTTGTAAAGATACTGGATACTGCAAAGAGAAAGAATCCCACTTAATGCATATAAATGATTTGTCATACTGTGTGTCACTTGGGGTGACCTAGATTTTAGAAATTAGATGTGGCATTCAGGCAACTTTAAATATGGAAATTGGTCAAATCAGCTGCTAGGAGAGGTCTAGAATCCAGCATCTTCTACTTTTCACTGGTAGCTTCTTTGTTGGTCAGGAAATGTCCCTTACAGCAATATGACAAGATTTTTGAAATACTACCACTGCTAAGCTAGGCTTCTGAATCTTTCCTGAGCTCTACCACCATCTAAAAATCATAGGTCAGGCAGCTGATTATTGTTTGAATTTCCACAAGGGCTTGATCTTTCAGTGACACTCATGATAACACACATTAACAGCATGGGGTGCAGCACAAAGACCTTCCATGTCACTGGCCAGAATCCTAACTCTCAGCAGCTGGGAGCTGCATCACATGCTCTTCCCATTCCCACTCTGAATTCCCCAACATGTGTCTAGCTCTGGAGGCAGGCACAGAGATCTGCAAAGTGGTACCCACCAAGTCTGGAGCAGATCTCCTGCCAGGGACTGGCACTGGAGAGCCTGTCCCTTCACTTGGTGGTATTCAGGATATTGAAGGTAGAAACCATCACCCCATGAAACAGCTCTAGCTTCAGTTTTCATTATTTACTTCAGCTGTTCAGGAGCAGATCCTAACATTTGATTTCTCTCTGCTATGCATACAGAGCCCAGCAGTGTGTGCAATCAGCTGCAAAACACAGTTATCTGGTTGAAATTGCAAACAGGAGTATTTCAGGCTTCCCCTGTACAAGCTGACATAGCAGATGACAGATTAGCTTAAAAAATCATCAGTACACTTGAACAGATTTAATTTTCTAACTTTTGGGGTATTTTTTTTTTTTTCTTATCTATGATACCAGAGTGGTGTCCTCCAGGACATTCAGAAACAGACTGTCTTGCTGTAATCTGTGTTGTTACAGACCAGTTACTTGAAAAGGGTTAAATACATCAGCCATTCTATTCAAGAAATGAACAGGGGTGAAAAATGAGACTCCTTACAGACCAGCCTATCCTCTGGGCAAAACACTCGCATCAGTCATTAAGGAAAACAGGGTCTGCTTCTTAGAGGATGGCAAAAGGAAAAAAATCCCAAACTTCAACTAATATTTATTTGCCAGACAAACCCAAGTGAGTTCTTTGAAAGGGTGACCAAGGAAATAGATGATAGAAAGGTGATGAAAGCAATCTGTGTGTATTTCACCCAGGCATTTGATAAGCTGTCAGATCAAAAACTGGTGGGGAAATTGTAAGACAGGAACAAGTACTATGTTGACATCAATTAAAATCTGTCTGTCATCCCAAACCAGAAAATGCTAAGTAATTAAGCAACTAGTTTAAAGGTGGAAAGGCAGAGGTCTTGACATGGGCATGTCCTAAAATCTGGGTTCATCTTGAGATATTTTTACTATATTTTTTGTATGATTTCTTAGGATTTATTTCAAGTGAATAAAATAAAAATAGATGAAGGATGAGGAGGACTTTTCCCTGTTATGATTGTTACTGCAATTCAGAAAAGTATCTATATTCCACATATGTATTTATGTTCTCCATGGATTTCAATTTAATAGCATTATGCTTTCTTAGGAAGTGAATAGAAAAAGTCAGCAAAAAATAAAACCCAGATTATCGAAATTTTTTTTTATGACTTGAGATCAGGGCCATGCTGTATGTGCTGCACAAAACAAAAGGACGAACTATAAACTCTCTTTCACAAAAGTAAATGGAAAACCCATACATTGGTCTTAACAAAACACACAGACCTTATTCTAGGTCTCTACTCAAAGGCATGCCAAACTGAAGCCCAGGTAGTGGGGAACCTGTGGCGTTTCTGGAGAGCAGCTAAAATTCAAAGTGCAACACAAAAACAAATAATGAGAATTCAGGACAAACGGGATTTTCTGCAGCTTGAAACAGAAAGAAATCAAGAAAAGAAGAATGAGGTTCTGTTGAGATTCTAAGTAATTGAGATGATTCTGCAAAATCTCTTTGACTTTTCTCTCTTCATATATGATTCTCCATTTAACTCTGTGCAATTGCGCAGTTTCCCAGTTTTAAGAGATGTTCATAATTCAGAATCAGATCTCTATGACCTGTCAGTTTTTTAATAGAATAAGTTCAATTTACACTCAGACTTCAAGAAAATGGGAAACTGAAAAAGATTAAAGCATTTGTGGTAGTCTAAAGCAAAGAATTGTACTGCCTAAAACAAATATTCATTTTTTCCTTATCTTATTATTAATAATACATATATAAAGCATATTAAGAACTACAAAACACAAATATGTCGCACTTCTTTCTCTACTGCAGTATTCAAAGTCACTGATAGCTCATGAATAAGAACTTCAAAAGCTGTGTGAGAATACACTTCCTACTACCTCAGCAATTCAAAGAGCTTTAATCTCAAGATGATAGGTTTACAGAGGTATTACTTAAACATAAAAGTTTAATCAATAACCTAAAAGACCCATGTGCAATGTAATTTTTTAATATAGCTTTGTACAACAGAAGAGACTTTGGACATGAAAGTATATTTCATGTTCATGATACAGAAATTTTCAAATTGGACCTCATTCAATATATGGAAGCCATTAAACTAAGAAAAATGCAATAATTTTTCCCCCTCCCTTGCTTTTTCACCCATGGAATACAGAATGGTTCTCTTCCGATGTTATGTGGAGCAACTGAAATCTAAACATATCATCAGTAACAAAAATGCTATTTCTGTTTATAAACAAAAGGAGTAGCTGCAACAATAGTTAAACTGGCAGTTTTGGGCAGGTAATGGTACCAGTTCTATCCCTTGGCTGTTTTGCACCACTGTGGTTCAGCATGCTTTTCCTGAATGGCAGCTGGGAGGAAGGATGGGGGCAGCTCCTTGTTATGGCCACGGAGCACCCTCGTCACCAGCTCATGACGGTCCTCAGCGTTAGACACTGCTGCATGGACATGATCCTAAACTCCCTCAACTGGTACATCAAACAGTGCACTTAAGAAATTAGTCTTTTGACTTTTCCCTTGGGTGTCCCACCTTCCTGCACAAAGAGTACTAGGAGTCTCATTTTCAATGGAAAACTTTATAAAAGACAATGACAAGTAAAAAGGCAAGAGAAAAACCTCAAGCAAATATTAGACCTGATGAAAACTTCCAGGTACCTTAATTTTAAATAATCTGCCTGTTTTACAAAAAGGTGGCTAAAGTATTTTAGCACCAGGCCTTTTGAAATAATTTAAATATGTGACTCAAAACTTCCATAACTATCTCTAATCCTATATTACTTGAAAAGCTTCAAATTTCTAGGTGAACCCATACAAGAACACATTTCTTTTACAATATAGGCAACAAGATTTTTAAAGATTCTTTATGAGAGATCATCACAGAAGACTTAAATTTGATATGAGCAAGTTTCCAGTTTGATGGGAAAAGGGAAAATCATTTCCCAAAACAGTTAAATTAATCACAAAATTGTTGTTTTTGAATATTTTTCACCACACACCATCATTTTATGCATGTATTTACATTTCCTTGGTGTTTTTCACTATAATGTTTCAATACTAATACAACATCTACTCTGCACTAAGAGAGTGGAGGTTTCAGAATAAGGATATAAATCTACCGTGATACTTTTTGTAACGCATATTTAAATATTCCATGTGCTTCCAAAATCTTGCTTGGAATCCTGGTCTAAAACATTACTGCCTCACTCCCACCTGAATTCACTATGTAAGGAGTAGTATCATAAACATTTGCAGTCATCTCTTGTAAATTTAATAAATTATTTCAGTATGAGGTTTAAACTACAGTTTATTCATCCTTATGGTGCTTCCTTAACACTCTTTACTGATGTTCACACCAGTGCCTCCATAGTGGAAGTGCATTTATTTAATATCAACTTGGGAGTTCACTGAGTCCAGTATGAAACCTAGAAACATTGATGAGACTATTTTCATTCATTTCAGCTTTCTTGGGATCAGACTGGTAGGAATATAGCCATATTATAATGCTGCTTCTACAAAGTATCATTTACCAGCCCATCTGGAACAGAACACAAATGCAGAATAAGATAATATCTGTATCTGAAATATCCAATTCCAAACTCTTTGAATTGAGGTGGAAACAGTTGCATAGCCAGAAACATCTTAGTGTTCCGACTGAAAATTAATCACATACTGGAAGCATACTGTTTTCAACAAGAGTGACATGAATGCAATGCATCAATATTCATGATTATCATATGCATTATATGATTTATGAATGGATATTATAATTAATATCCATTCATAAATCCATCGACATGGGTTTGGATAGGTGGACTACCTATTCTTATGGTGAATGCAAAATCAGCTGGACAGCTGGCTTTGCAGTATTGTGTTTGGCCAGTGGCTGGATACTAGTGGCATCTTCGCATCTTAAAACTGGGGTCAGTTATTTAACACCTTCATTACTCTCTGGAGGAGGTGACAGTCCCCCATCAGCAGCATCAGTTAAGGAAGGGAAAGGTCAGTACAATGCGTATTATTACTGCTATTCACAAGAACCTGGCAGAGAAACAGGCTGACAATAAACCTGTGGTGTGCAAAGATAAATGTCAATCCTGCATCTGGCAATTGACCACCAGCTGAGCCTGGTGATTGATTCCAAGGCAGCTTTGCAGAAAAGGACTTAGAATTCCTGGTGGTTAGAGTTAAATATGACTTAACAGGGCATCCTTGAAGGTTTCAAATGTTGGACCAGGTTTTTCTAGAAAAGCTACAGATATCTCCATCTTTGGAGATGTTCAAACAAGGCCCTGAGAAACTCGAGGTTGGCATTGCTTTGAGTACAACCTAGACCAGATGTTATGCAGAGCTCCCTTAAAATTTGTATTATTTTGTGATTCTAAATTTTAACAACCTGCTCATAAAAATATGGATTACTATGCATTTACACTGATTGAAAAAGTATTAGCTCTGTTGCATACTACATCAATCTGTCTCCACCTTTTATAAGTGAATAGAGTTGTACTTCAGTATTCCTGTGTAGCATCATATCCTGTTCAATTTTCCCTTCATAAAATTGGGACAGCATATTTGTCATTCTTAAAGCAAGAAATAATTTTGCAAGTCTGACACTGCAAAAATGAGCATACAGCATACTCAGAAGGCAGATATTTTCTACCCAAAAAGAAAGAATGCCAGCATCTGTTTTATATGATTTAGTGACTACCTTCTGCATAGACATAGCACACCATTTGTAGCATATGCTCTTTGCTCAGTATGTTTAATAAATAGATTGCCTTCTGTACCTTCATTCGGTAACACAATGCCTTAAAAAAAATGACTTTGTATACCCTAAGGAAATACAACCTCATAGAATTGGACTTAGCCTATAAAATGGCATTTTTTGACAGTACCATGCAATTAAGGGGCACATCTCTGAGTGGACACAGCTACCTGGAGCACATAAATTTACTGTATTCCTTTCCCCTGCTAACTGACCTCTTTTCCAGTGTACCTCTCCATGACACTCTGCTTACCACGTTTTTCTTAAAATTGCATTTTACCATCCCATGGATTTTTATTACCTCCAGACTAAATGTGTTGCAATTCTTTAGTTCACCTGCAGTCTTGAAGAGATATTAAAGACTGTACTGTGTTTCTTGGAGGCAGTGAAGTTCTTTGCTATGAAGATGCACTGTGTGCTTGTGTCACAGCATCTGTATAAATATCAAGCTTGTTCTCTGCTGTATGTTGAAATTTTCTGTCTCTGCATGGGTTTCTTCCTGTCTGCCACTATGTTCTGGATATCATCTTTCATGCGCTTCCTATGGTTTCCTGTAGCTTAACTTTCTTTTGTCTTTCTGACTTACTACAGAAAATGACAAATGAATGAAAGCTATTACAGGACACAAATAATGTGCTATGGTGTCTTTGGTTTTATTGATATTGCTGTAGTTTTACCGTAACTCATTCTAATTGTCCCTCATGTAATAAAATTATATTTATTTTAAGAGAGGAAGTGTCAGTACCTTCTAGGAAGGTACTTTGACGACCCTTAAAATACCAGCATGTACTGATTGAGTACAGTAACAGCACACAGCAGTTGAATTTCAGACATTACCTGTTTCCAGATAAAACCAGTAAAAATAAACAGCAGCTCTTCTTCTAAGTCACAGAATTGAAAACAGCCACTCTGAAGTGCTGCAACTGAAGCTCTCTACTATTGAGCTGAAGCTCTTCATTCTCTGAGCTCTCCTACTTTAGATGACAGTTTTTCTGTAGTAAAACTCTATGTTAAAAAGTCAAATAATATGAACTTTAATTCAGCTACATTGGTGCTTTTCCTTGATTCTGAGAAAGTATAATCTCTCCTGAGAAACAAGCTATCAACTGAGATTAAATTTCACCCAATCATATTGATAACCATCCTTCAATGGACTTCCTTACTTCAATTAGATTTCAAAGGCACAGCCTCAAGAAAGTGATGATTCCGGACATTCTAAATTGGATATATTTCACTTTACAGATTTTGCAAGTTGATGGAACATTAGGGTTAATTTATTTGCAGCACAGAGTTCTGAATTTTGCTCTTTCCAGAGTTTATTTTTGCCATACCCGTCATTCAAATACATCTCATTCACCTGCTGATAGTCCATAAGAAAACACAATTTTATTGAGAACACAGTTTTTCCTTCTGAGTACATGTCCGAATTCAGAGGCACATAAATACTCCAAAGACAAAAAATAACACTTATGAGCATTTAGTTTCTGTGGAGACAAAACTAAATTGTCTAATGTGAATTTATATTCAGCCTGATGTCTTACAAGTTAAAAACACTTAATTAAGATTTAGAGAGAGAGATTATTCCATGAATAAATACAGAAAAAGAAAAAAAAAAGCCACCC
>WAAG01043795.1:0-28128 GCA_013390105.1 Tichodroma muraria
TGAGGCCCTTCCCAGCTCCCTCATCCCTCAGATGACTCTCTAGAGCTCCACTGCCCTGTTAAGAGGGAGAACCTTTCCCTTCCTCACAAGCCTCAGGCAGTGACCTGCAGGGAATGTCAGCCCGTGGATCCCTCACTGTCCTGCTGCAACATCCACTCCAGTTCACCAGGATTCTGTATCCAAGATCTGTTCTTGTATCATGGACTTGATGAGATGCTACCAGAGCTGCCAGGCCTTTCCATACTTCCATTATCTCTCTCCCATGAGCATTTCTGACCTGTCTGGGGGCATTCTCAGCTGTGCCATTACTGATGGCTCGGATAAGCCATGTGTCATCCTCCATCACCTTGGCAAGATTCTCCCATGTGAGGAAGAAAACCCCACAGCACAGCCCGGCCTGATCCTCCTGGGACCTGCCCAGGGGCAAGAACCCTGTGCCTCCAGAGCAGTGCCAGAGTCAGGCTCTTCCCCAGGGAGGAATTAATTTATTCCTCTAATTCCTTGATTAACTGCAATGTCACAAGTCTGGATTAAAGCACTGAGCTCCACAGGGCCTAACTTAATCTGGTGAGGAACCAAACCCTACCCTGCCACAGCTGTGCTGTTGTTTCTCTGAGCACCAGCTCAAGTCTCCCTATTCTACAACCCAACCCACAGGGAAAATGTCAGTGGAAAAACTCATATCTCCATGAGCTGAAGTTCTTACAGCCATGCTGTCCCAGCTGTGTCTCAGCACAGGTCTGAGCACCCAGGGATCCCAAAACCCAGGCCCCTGGGCAGGACTTGCCTGGAGAAGAAGTGCTCTCCGACGTGGATCTCTTCCTGGAAGGGCTGCAGTTTGTGCTCTCCGACTGCCGCTGCAAGGGCTTGTCCTGGCTTGGCAAAGTGCCTGCAAGGCAGATCAAGGAAAGGCACAGAAAACATCATTTCAGTCTGGCTGTGCCAATACAACACCAAAGGCTCAAAATGAGGTTACTCTGGTGTGGCTTCAGGAACACCTGAGTGCTCCCATGAACGCAGTGGAAGGACGGAAAGGAAACACCAAGCAGGGATTTCGCACAGGCCAATGGCAGAGGTGAACAAGCCACGAGTAAAGCCGTGTAATATGAACCATCAGAATTAGCTTGTATGTGAGAAAAGGAAAGAAAACAACCCCCCACATCTTCCTACTCTCAACTGAATCCAAACTCCTTGATTTTCAGAAGAGTTTGGAAAAGACCTCTGCAGGTTACCAAGACCAACTACCCAGCTCAAAACAAGATCAGGTTGCTAAGGGCCACCACATTCCATTGGGTTTTCCACATCTCCAAAGACACAGACTCCACGATCTGCCACTCCCTCAGCCTCACTGTGAACACCTTTTTCTTCTGCACAAACAGAATTCCCTGAACTCCAGTAGGTCTCCTGCTACTGGGCACCACCAGGACCAGTTTGTCTCCATTTTCTTCATTCCCTCCCACCTGGAACATGGACACACCGGGAAGAGCTCCCTTTGTGCATCCTCTGTTCCAGGCCGGTGAATCCCAACTCTCCCAACCTCTCTGGACGACCGATCCCAGCTCTCCCAGGCCCTCTGGATGACAGAGGCTCCAATCCCCAGGTCATTCCTGTGGCTCTCCACTGGACTCACTGCAGCATGTTCGTGTCTCTCGTGGCCTGGGTGGCCCAGAGCCAGACACAGCACTCCAGGTGTGGCCTCTCCAGAGTGGAGAAGAAGGGAATAACAACCCCTCACCCTCCTATGATCTCCATAACCCAGCCCCTGGTGCTGCTCCTCAGAGAGCCTCTCCAGCCCATCCTGCCAGTGCAGGTCCCCATGTGTGCTGGCACTGTCCCCTGCCTTGCCCACTGTCCCCCCGTTCAAGGCACTGGGAAGGAGGTGAAACAGAGCTGGAACCCAGACTGATCCCTGGGGAACCCTGAGTAGATTTGTGCTGCTGATCCCATCCCTCTGTGCTGGAAGGTCACCTCATTCTGGAAAATCATTCCCTTCCCCTCCTTGAGCAGAACTGCTCACGAGGAACTGCAGAAAGGTGAAAAGCTTAAAAAAAAAAAAAATTTCCAAGATTTTGAAATTCTTTAAATTTGTCCCTTGCTGCGTTGCTTTTCCTTTTGAAGATTCTGTTACAATAAAAACCCCAAATATTTCTGCTCCAGTCCATCATGGCAAATCTGTTAAAGCCCTGGTGCCTAAACAAGTGAGGACGACAATTATCTACACACAGACCAGCACTGGATTTTAGGCACCTGCAAAACATGTTTCACTCTGTGTTCTGAGCACACATGGCTTGCTGGTACTTGCTAAATCCTTGGATGATATCACCAGGCAGCAGGAAGCACAATTACCATTCCTTGAGTTAAAACCAATTTTAAAAAGACACAGGAATCCCATGACTGCTGCAGGGTGACAGGACAGGGCTGGGAATGGCAGCTTTGCTGAGAACACAAGCAAAGCCCCATTTCTGTTTCTCTTTTTACACATAAATATTTTCTTACAGTAAACTGCTTCATTTTCCTAAAATTTCAAATTTTAGAGAATCCCAATTACTCCTGAAAGCAAAGGTTGTGGGAGTCACGAAAATGTCATAGAAAAACCTGGTATTGCAGTTATGAAAATGCTGAGATATTAAAAACTCAGATCAGTATAAAACCCCAGATAAGCAAAAACCCCAGATCTCGCACATGGCAGTGCGAGAGGAGAATGTGCATATCCTGAAAATATCTAGAAGACAAAATTCAGGATGCAAAACCACAGATTTTTGCTCTTTCCCTTCAAAATATGGTTCATAATGAATGAGCTCTTTGGTTCTGAGCTCTTCCCTCCCTTCCTCAAAGAATTCTCCAAAAGATAACAGCACGACACTGAAGTTTTGCCCAAAATCAAGGCCCAAAATTCCTCCCCTGCCCATGGTGTGAGGCTTCAATGCCCCAAGGGAAAACCCAAGGTGTGTGATGATGGGAGAATCCTTGAAAGCACCAAACTGATTCACCAGAATCTCTGGGAAAATCTCTTTTTAGATCTTCTCTTGCCTTACAGTTTGGAATTTTTTTAATCATGGGCACTCTTAGCTCCTGATGTAACACCTGTGACTGGAGGAGGGAATGAACAACAGCACTTTCCCAAGGATTCCAGCCTCTCAATGGGGCAGAGGGATAGCTCTCTTTTTCATGAAGGCTCTCCTCAACAAGGGCACCATCACAAGGCTCCTGGTCACTGCCTCAGCCTGCAGCTCATGTTCCTGGTGAATTTCCTCACTGATCCTGCTGTAGGATGGTGCTGGTGGGCTCTTCCAGCAGCTCCGGTGCCTGCTGTTCCCACCCCACACGGGGAAAGGCACCTGAGCAGAGCCCAGCTGAGCTGGGGCACTGCACAGGTGCTCAGCACTGGGAACAGCTGAACTGGTTCCAGCTGGGACAGAGTGAATTTGACCCCAGCTGGCCAGAGGATATTCCACACCACAGAGCGTCCTGCCCAGAGGGGGAGGCCGGATCCCCCAGTCGGTGCTGGGGCTGGGCTGGGCTTTGGGTGGGGAGTGACTGCACTGGCATCACTTGTGCTTCCTGGGGTTTATTCACAGAATCCTGGAGTGGCTTGGGCTGGAAGGGACCTTGAAGCTCATCTCATGCCATCCCCTACCATGGGCAGGGACACTTTGCACTATCCCAGGTTGCTCCAAGCCCCAGTCGGTGCTGGGGACTGGCAGCAGGTACTGAGCAACTGTACCAGGCATCACTTGTGCTTCTTGGGCTTTATTACCCTCTGTCCTTTTCATGACAATTGTTACCACTGTTATTATTATATATAATTTTATTTCAAATATTAAAGAGTTCTTGTCTCAACCCATGAGTTTTAATTTATTCCGACCCTCTGCCTACCCACCCCTCTGGGTTCAGGGAGCTGCTGAGCTGCCCAGGGATTACACTCACAGCAGGTCTGTCATTCCAGGGTGAGTTTTCCTCCTGAGGAACTCCAGGATGCATGGAATTCACAAAGTCTACACTAAACAAGTACCCTGGGAGCTGGGATCGAAAATAGAAATTAAACAGCGGGAGTCAGTGTTCGAAGTGGGAATGGGCTGTAATTCATAATTGGGAGAAAAAAGAGGGAGAAGGTTTTGCAGGTCGCAGGGATGGCCCAGCAGTGCCTGCGCTGCTGGCAGGGGGTGGCACATCCCGGGGGCTGTCACCGCCGGTGCTCCGGGACCCCAGACCCCGCGAGGGGACCCTCTGTGACAGCCCCCCTCCACCCTGCTCGGTATCCCGGGACACGCTCAGCCCCCCCTGCCCCACCGGGCTCGGAGGGACGCGGCAGAGGAGCGACGGGGCCGCCAGGGGGCGCTGCTGCCCGCCGGTCCCGGGGCGGGAACGGCCGGGACCCCTCGGGAACGGGAACGGCACAGTGACCGGGACCCCTCGGAACAGGGACAGGGAACCCTCGGGGCAGGGAACCCTCGGGACAGGGAACCCTCGGGACAGGGACCGGCACAGGGACCGGGAACCCTCGGGACAGGGAACCCTCGGGAAAGGGACCGGCACAGGGACCGGGAACCCTCGGTACAGGGACTGGAACAGGGACAGGGACCGGCACAAGGACAGGGAACCCTCGGGGCAGGGACTGCCACACGGTCTGGGACTGCCCAGGTCACCCCAGGAGCCCACACGGCCGTGTCCCGTGCCGGTACCAGCGGTTATCCCACGGGAAGGGACGGAGCGGCTGGGACGGCCAGAGCAGGACGGTGCTTGCGGAGGGAATGGAAGCGGCGCAGACGGTTCAGCGGCACCAATCCCCTCCGCACGGCTGCCGCCGCCCTCCTGCCGCTCCCGCCAGCACTCCAGGTGGAACACACCGAGGCCACAGGAACTGTAAGCAGCACAGCAAGGCACACCAAGGCTGGGCTATGATACGGCATCAGTTGGCCAAAATAATTCCCGATGTGAAGCTGCAAAAGTTCAGGACCAGTGCCTGGGAACTTGGGATGAACAGGCAGCAGCGTCCTATGAAACTTCCCCGGACAAAACACCAGAGCCTCGTGACCTGCGCTGCTGTGGTTGTGCCAAGGTCACACAACAGCCTCAGCGTGGGAACTTCCACCTGTGCCTCGCCTCCCGGGAAACTCCGACCTCCTCGGGAGTCCTGCTTGCACAACCAACCAACACAGCTCTTTTCTAACACGACTCAGGCACAGGCAAACCTCTGAAAATATCTGTCATTGGCCAATATTGTAAAAAGAATTTGTTCATCCAGTTGGGCCAGGTTTATGTTCAAAACGCTGTGGAGGTGAGGTGGCTTTTCCACGTGAATACTCTGAAATAAAGCACCACAAACATTCCCTATGAATCCCAAAAACCCTCTCTGATCCAGCACCTCTCCACCATGCACCTAAACTGCATCTGGTTTTATAAATAAAAATCTTAGATGCACCAAAGGTTCTTCCTCCATCTGTGCCTTTCCTTTAATCTTCCATGGTCATGGATTCAGAATGACATTCGGCACCATGGCTAAAAGCAAAACACCCCAAACACAACACGCAAACTGACACGGATCTAAAACCCCCAAATCTGGCATTTCTTTTTGCTGGGGCTTTTTAACCAGATGTGGATCAAGTTTTCCAAGTGGTGTGGGGCACTGAGAGCTCCTTGGGAATGAGCTGGACACCGAGCCAAACGCCAGCCCCACAGAACAGCCAGGTTCCAGGTGGGAATGCACTGCCTGGAAGTGATATCCCACACCTGAGGAATCTCTCAAACTTCCTCAGCACAGGGAGCAGGAACAGCCTTCACCAAAAAGCATCTCTGCTCTCCCCCTCCCTCGGGTTATTCCTCACACAAACCCAGGTCAGATCATTCACTGCAATGGAAAACATCTCAAAATTCCCAGAGCTGCACAGGTTCCCACAACCAATTCACTCCTCAGAGCCAAATTTAACCCTCTGAGTGACCCAGCACTTGGAACTTCTCTTTCCATCACTGTGGGAGAAGCAATCTCATAGCTCTGTGGCCTTCTCCACGCTCCACTCACCACCTCAAGTAATTTCAGTACCAGCACAAACAAATATGAATTTGTCAAAAGATCCAGCTGCTTCCAACTGCTCTTAAAATAAAGAAGGAAAACATAAACCTCCCAAATCAAGAGAAAAACCCTGTCCACACGCAGGTGTGCAGAGCAGGAGGTGGCAGGAGGCATCAGAGCAGGAGTATCCCATGGGAAGGAGCAAGATGAGAGCCAGGAATGTGAGCAGGGATTATTCAGTCCTGGCAGCTGGTTCTTGCTCTGTGAAATATTAGTCACAAGTGGCTTTGGACAATGATTTAAACTTCAAGGGAGAATGTAGGCAAGAAGGGGAGGGAGAAGCAGCTCAGGCTTCCTTCACACACTGGGAGCAGACAGGAGCACAAGCCACACTTCCTCTTTGCAGGTTATCTTTTCTTTTGCTTAGTATTATGCAAATGACAAGTTCCTGCTCCTGCTCCTCCTGTTCCAGTTTTGCTTGAGGCTGTCAGATGCATTTCCCAACTATGAATAAATCCAAAATTTCTAGGTTTGGTCTCAGGCATCCCCAACATCAACCCCAGCTGTTCTGAGGTGTTGCAAGAGGCCTCAAGGCAGGGACTGGAAGCTCTGTTGTAGCAGAGATTGTCAAATAACCAAAATGGAGTTACAAAAAGAATAGGAAACATTTTCTTAAATGGAAACACAACAGCAGCAGCAACAGCTGGTCTGAACCAAACCAACCAAACTTCAAACCAAACAGAAACACGGCTTTGAAAATACCAAAAATTGTGAGAAACTTTCTCTCATTTCTCCAGAAAATGAAATTTGTATGGAAAAAGCAAAGACTTTTTGCATGGAAAATGCATGAGAAAGCATCCTTGGCCTGTAAGGAAGCAAGAGGAGTCTGCTGGAAGGAGGCACAGAGTGCCACGGGTGGCCCTGGGGGAGATCCCGTGTCAGTCCGTGCAGGAACAGAGCCCTCGGTGAGGCAGGGGCAGGGCTGGACCCCAGCACCGATCCCCGCAGAGCCGAAGCCCCGCCTGCCCCCCGCTCCAGCCGTGTTTGGTACAACAGAACCCAGCAAGACTCGTGGAAAGCAGGCCCAGCCCGAGCTCCCTTACCTGACAGCGGCTGCAGGGCTTTCTCCAGGGAAGGCACGGGCTCCTTCCGGAGGGGCCGGCTCAGCGACGCGTCCTGCCCGCTGAAGAGTCCAGGGCTCTCAGGTAACTTTTTACGTCCGTTGGTGCTGGCAGAGTTGGTGACTCTGCAGCTGCCTATTGCACTTGTGAAAAGGTTTGTGTGTTCGTCGCTGCTGGCTGGCTCCGAGCTGGGAGTGAATCCCCCCAGGGACAGAGCTGGGGAATTTTCGGAGCAGTCTATCTGCAGAGGTGTCTGCAACCCCAGTGCCAAGGAATTAGACTCCGAAGGCTCTCTCCTGACCCACTGCTCCTCTCTGCTTAGCAAACCCTTGGAAGGTGACAGGTGAGGACAAGACATGTGGCATCTGTGTTTCTCTTTATGTTTGTACCTCTCGCCAACAGCCTCCTTGCCAAACCTGTAGCGCTTCAAGGACTCCAGAACCGTTCTGGAGGAGCTGTTGGCCGTGATGGTGTCCATGGAAACCTGCGGCTGCTCGGAGGAGCGGTGCTCCCGGTGCTTGTGGCGGTGCCTGTGCTTGTGTTCCAGCATCCAGCCATAGGCCATCTCGGGGGGGACGCTGGGGTACGTGCTCATGGACAGCAGAGGAGTCCTGCTCGTGGTGAGGAAAGCTTCCTGGCGTAAGAGTTTATGCTTCTTCTTGTGGTATTTGGTGGGGTTGAGAAGCAGGTGGCCTGTATGCATGTAGGAAGGTGGGGGCAGGGGGGTAGTGAAAGAAGGAGAAGGTGGAGGAGGGTAAAGAGTTGGAGGGTACCTTCCATAATAACCTAATCCAATGGGAGCAGCTGCCAGGGGAGAAGGGGAGTAAGGCATGCCATAGGAGGGGTAGAACCCGGTGCTGGACAGGGGAAAGCTGAGGCTATGCATGAAAGGCATTTCTGCCATAGCTTCCCGCATTTTTGGAGGCCTGCCTCTCTTTTTCTTTAAATCAGGTTTTCTAATGTAGTGCAAAGGATCTAAAGGAAAAGTAGGGTGGGTGTAGAAACTATTGAAATTTATCCTAAAAATGGTAGGCAGCAAATCTCGGGGTATAAAATGGTGACTTCTGTGAGTTATTCTAATTTCACTTAATCGACTTATTAACTCCTCCAACTCAGCGAGGAAGTCGGGGTCCTGCCTCCCTCGCAGCTGAGGGTACTTCTTTTTCCTTTTTCGCTTCTGCCTCTTCATCTTGTCGTAGCTGAGGTAATCGTGGCTGCGGCGCTTGCACTTGTGTTTGTGCTTTTCCTTCAGGTTGCTCAGCACGGTGGAAGTCTCGGGTGGGATGAGGGACACGTGGTCAAACGAGTGCCTTTTCTTCTTCTGCCCGCAGAACTTCTCCGCCCGGTCCGAAGTGCTGTTGTTGTCCGTGCCTATCCCGCTGTCGCTCGGGATGGTCTCGTCGCTGTGGGACTCGCTCACGGGGGAAGGGGTGGCCTCTTTGAGCGACGTCAGCTCGCTCAGGTGGGAGGGGGAGTTGGGCAGCAGCGTCGGTGGGGACAGTCTCCTCCTCCCCTTGGCTGCTTTCTTCATGGCGAGCGTCTGGACGACGCTGCCCTGCCTGGAGTGGAGGTGCAGGTAGGGCACCGAGCTGGGCTCGATGAACCCCGCGTCGCTGCTCACGGGGCTCTGCCCCCCGCTCACGGCCGAGGACTGGGAGCAGACCGGGGACGGGAGGATCTCCGAGGGATTCGCTGCCGAGGGCAGCAAGTGGGGAAGGACTTGTCCTAGGGACGTACCAGGAGCTTGCTGGGCAGACTTCTCCAGAACCGTCAGACCGGCAGCACTGCTGGCTAAAATGCCATTCAGGACAGCTTTAGGTTTCCTCCCTCTCCTTTTTCCTATGTAAATTGTTCCTTTCTTGCTGACATTGATTTGCTGGCCTAGTTTTGAACCAAATGTGGCAGCAAGAGTTGACACGGTGTTGTGGAGCTTGGATTGCATCTTCCCTTTGGTATTTGGTTCCACTGTACTGGACAGAATCTGATTCAGAAGTTTCTTTCGCTTCAGAGTTTTCATTTTATTTATTTTTCGAATAATTGTTTTCATTAACTGTCCATTATTTCTCTTGGCAACTTTTCTGTCTGAGTCTACTTCCAAATCACTCATGCTACAAATACTGGGGCTTTGGACTTCTTCTGGCCCTCGGTGCTGGTCCTTCCTCTCAAAGAACTCTCCGGGTCGATGCTGTTCACTTTCAGGCCCCATCTTGCTTGAGTTCTCTGTTCCAACAAAAGGTGCCACAGACAGAATAGGCGGTTTCATTTTAATTGATGACCGGATCTGCCTTTTAGGTCTCCCTCTCTTTTTAGGAAAAGCTTGTCCTGATAAGCTTTGCTTTAGGGAGGGAATTTCGACTTCAGGCTGCAAAACTGGAGGTTCTTGCTCTTCTTTTGACTGCACTGAGAAGACTTTTGATGGTGGGATCTTAAGAGTTCTTTTGGGGGGACCTTCGAGTTCTGGCATTTCCTTGGATTTAGGTCTTCCTCTCTTCGGTTTGTAGATGTCAGGTAAGAAATCATCCGACATACACAAGCTAGAGGGTTGTTTGTGAGCACTGTAGAACTTCTGAGTTTGTTTGTCAGTCTCAGCCAGCAGTGCCAGGGACTGTCCATTAGCTTCATTCAGCTTTGGCAACTGATGTTTGACAAATTCATGCTCCACAAATGAGGATGATCCGATGTTTTTCAGGAATTTGGCCTGCTCCAAATTACTGCTTGATAGTGCACTGTATGAAATGTTTTTAAAAAGCTCTGACCTTTCTAGTTCCAGACCCTTTGGAGGTCGGCACGTGCTTCTTGACACCACTTTAGTCCATCGTGGCTTCCTTCCTTTTCTTTTCTTTAAAGGTTTTGACTGCTGAGCGCTGCTCAGGTTTTTTGCTCCTTGGCAGGATTTCTCGGATGCAGCTATTGCACCGATCTTGAGGAACTGCTTGCTGCCAAACAAGCTGGTAAAACTAACTACTGAAGGGGTGACAGTAGCGTGGATGCTTGTCTCAGCTGCCAAAATGGGCTTTTTCCCTGTGGGAGGACTTGTTCTTGAAGTTTCCACGTAAGATGCTTTTGAATCACTTAAGTCTTTCTCAGCACCTTTAAAATCGGTGCCGAGGGTGTGGTTCAGTGTCCTGTTCAGACTCAGGAGGGTGCTGTCCGAGGAGAACGGCGTTTTGCCCATCGGATCCGAAATGCCTTCCAAGAGCTCTGCCGTGGAACTTAAGTGCAACGGGTTGGAAGCCAGCTGGGAGGAGGCTGTGGAGAGGCTCCTGTTCAGGGTGGGGACAGACACCGTGGGGGAGGGAGACGGGAGATTCCCCTCTCCCACTGCACTGAACGGGGACTTGGCTGTCGACACCTCCGAGGCACCTCCTGTCCTGAAGTCTGGTGAAGTGCAATAAACAGGAGGCTGCTTTTCGTGCTTAGACGTTTCATAAATCCCTTTCTCACTGGATGAGTAGGCATCCTGTGGAACACACATTCCTTCATTGAACATCTCTTTGCCTACCTCAGCGATTTCTTTCCGAATTGAAAACTTGTCCAAGACACTTTCTTTGCTCTGTCTCATAATGTGCTTCTCAAAGGTTTTGCTGGTAGTATTTTCCTTCAGTAAATCCGCAGGCTCATGGCTTTCAAGGCTACTGAGGTTTGAATTGCAAGGAAGCTTAAAGGGCTCTGAGGAGGGCACGAGGGAGTCTGCTTTCAGAGTTCCAGAGTCCTTGTTAGCCAAACCAGCTGGACTGCCAATCCCTGCTGGCTTCTTCCCACAGTCCTTGCTAACCAATCCCATGGGATTGCTAATTCCTGGCATCTTCCTCCCAGGGTCCTTGCTAACTGGTCCCATCGGGCTGCCAATCCCTGGTGTCTTCCTTCCAGAGTCTTTGTTAACCAGAATTGTGTTGTTCCCAGTCCCTGGCATCTTCCTCCCAGAATCCTTGTTAAGCAGACCTGTAGGACTATTTATTCCCAACAACTTCTTCCCAGCATCCTTGTTAACCAATCCTGCTGGAGTGCTGATCCCTACTGGCTTCTTGAGAGGCTCCTTGCTAGTCAGTGCAGTTGGAGTGCTGATCCCTGGAATTTTCCTCCCCACATCTTTGCTGATCAATCCAACTGCAGAGCTGGTCACTGGCTGCTTCTTTCCCGAATCCTTGTGGGCTAACCCTGTTGGAGTGCTGATCCCTGGAGGCCTCTTCCCAGAGTCCTTGCTAACCAATCCAATTAAGGGGCTGATTGCTTGGGGCTTCTTCCCAGAGTCTTTGTTAACCAATATGGCTGCGCTGCCAATCCCTAATGGCTTCTTCCCTGAGTCCTTGTTCACCAATCCAACAGCAATCCCAGAGCCTGGCAGTTTCTTCACCAAATCTTTGTTAACCAACCCACTTGCAGTTATGGTTCCCGGCAGCTTCTTCCCAGAGTCTTTCACCAAACCAGACGTAGCTCCACTTCCACTTCCGGGCTTCTTCTGCTTTGTTTTGGAAGACTTGGAAGGAGGACAAGTTGCAATAAGTTGAGCCAATTTTTCTGTGACAGTGGTTGCTCCGTTAATTTCTGTTCTATCCTTTAAGTCAGAATTATGGCTACTGATAAGAGTTGGAGGAGATGACTTTATATAATCTGTCATTTCAGAATGCAATGGGGAGACTTTCTTAGACAAAGGGGTTGTTTCTACTTGGATACCTTCTTCCACGTGTAACTCAACTGATGCAACTTCTCCAGCTTTCTTGTAAGACTTTGAAGTGTCCTAAGAGTTAATAAACAAAAAAGGTCTTTAGGAACAGAGTACAAAGTATCACTTTGAGTAACACAGTATCTTTTTATGTTTGGGTGATTAACACTTGCTCTGGTAACAGGGTTACTGTATAAACAGAGGCTTCATGATCCTATTAATGTTAAAGCAAACAATAGTAATGTCAATAATTTAAATAATAAAATGTCATAATAAAATAAACACATTCAGCAGATAATAGTGATATTCATATTTAAAACAGAATTTTAAAACAGTGGACACACTGAGGCGTTCCTGATTTTAACGAAACCCAAACTACCTCCCAGTCCGGAAATATAAACCATTTAATCTGTCCCCCAATTATTATAAATATTCTCCAAAAATACTGTTGATGTTTATTAATAAAAAACCACTAACAACAAAGTGCTGGGCTATTTATAGTGTGAGAGCACTTGAAGAGCTCACATGGCGCTGAGCAGCAGCTGAGCAGTGCCCTGCAAGGGCTGGCACTGTCACCCTGTCCCTGCACAGCTCTACTGGCAGCTCAGTCGTGTCCCCCCAGCCCCTGCACCAACAGCTTCTCCTCCCAGCACAGCACTGACAGTGAGGAAAAGAAGTAAAATAAAATAAGTCAAATTATTCTGTTTGCATGGGGGGGAGGAGAGTGATAATGCACACACATAGAATAACTGAAACTCACACTTACTGCCAGTTTGGACCTAACCGAACTTGAAATTTATTCTGTAAAGGTTAAAATCAAAATTGCAATACCCATTCCCTTCATAAATCCTATTGAGAGCATGTCAATAAATTCATCTTCTATTTTGGAAGGACATTCTTTACATACAGTGCCCAACACATCTCTGCAGTGCAGAGGATACGTTCACTCCAAGCAGGGGCTGGGAATGGGAGGCTCTGACCCCTGATGAGGTAATTCTGCCCATGGTTCCCCAGCATAAGAAGGACATGGAAGTGTTGGAGCAAGTCCAGAGGAAGCCAAGAAGTTGATGAAGGGACTGGAGCACCTTCCCTATGGAGCCAGGTTGGGAGGGCTGGGAATGTTCAGCCTGGAGAAGAGAAGGTTGTGTGGAAACCTCAGAGCCCCTTGCAGGATCTGAAGGGGCTCCAGGGAAGCTGGAGAGGGACTGCTCATCAGGAACTGGAGTGACAGGACAAGGGAGAAATGGCTTCAAACTGACAGAAAGGAAATTTAGGTTGGATATATGGGAGAAATTTTCTCTGTGAGGGTGGGGAGGCCCTGGCACAGCTGCCCAGAGAAGCTGTGGCTGCCCCTGGATCCCCAGAAGCGTCCAAGGCCAGGTTGGATGGGGCTTGGAGGAGCCTGGAATAGCAGAAGGTGTCCCTGCCCAGGGCAGGGGGTGTGGAAAAAGCTGGGCTTTACCGTCCCTCCCAGCCCAAAGTAACTGTGATTCTGTAATTTTGTTCCCAATTCGAAAACCTTCTGGGGCCTACCAGAACAAACACTAAATATAGAGTGAAAGACATCAACGCCACAGCTGTTCATCCCTCTGCAACAAAAACTGACATGGCAATGGCCTGGCACTTCCTGCACTTGGTTACAGTCAGCATTACCCTGATCCCAGAGCGGTACCTATGGCAAACGCCTATGGATGCTGAAGGGTTAGGCAGCCTGGATTCCTCTGATTCAGCCACGGTGGTGCTGATCATGAAGGAAGTACTTGTTCAGTCAGCTGCACCAGCAGGACTTAACCAGGAGGTTGCAGCCTGGCTCCAGCTGGACACTGGTGAGATGCAGTTGTGCGGGTAATGTGGGAGCCTCTGCCGTGACCCCCAGGCACCCCAAACCCAGGGCTGCTCCTTCCTGCAGGGATGGAGCAGAAGGGGGGCTCCGTGCGAGCCCCGGCACTCACATGGAAACTCCTGAGTCAGCATGACACCACCCCGAGCCTGCAATCCAACGCTCCAATCGACACTCCTGGAATTCCCTGGGGCAGGCTCCGAGTGCCAGAGAGTCACTAACAAGTACTAAAGTGAGCAGCCTTCAGAGAGCTGCATCCTCCTTTCTGTGGCCTGAAATTCTGACGAGAACTTTGGAAGAAAAATCTCCTTTCTTCAGCGGACTTCAAAAATCCACCTAAATATTGACTTGGGAATTCAGCTCCTCATCCCTGTATTTGCTCAGCCAGCAGTGTATCCACACTCTTCCTTCTTTCCTCTGGTCCTCCTGGGTCCTCTGCCAGCCCCTGGGCCAGGTTCTGTGGTGCTCTCACACTGCCACTGCTGGATATCCAACGTCTCTTGGCAGGCTCTGCTTTTCCCTGCTCACCTCCATTTCCAAACAAAGAGCTTGGAAGTTTGAGTAGACACTTAAATAATAAATACATAACTAACAAAACCCTTCCAAACACCAGCTTTGATCTGAGCAAGATGCCAGGATTCTGAAAACAAGACCTTAGCTTCAAACACAGATCCTTTGAAAGCTGAAGGAGTGTGCCCTGGAAAGCTTCTTTCTCATCTAAGGGTGAGTGAGTTTTCCAAGCACACTGAAAATTATTTCAAAGAACACAAATAGCAAAACAGGAAGCATCTAGTGAGATGTCAGATAAGTCATCAAAAAAGTCTGTAGTTTTTTTCAGCATTTTTAAACCCAAAATTCTTATATGAGAATTTTTTTCCCCCCATAAATCTACTTAATAATCAGCATGGTTAGCAGAAACATTTTGGAGGGAAATTTTTAAGGACAACATTCATCTGGTAACTTCTAATAGAAACATCTTGAGATGTTGCCTTTGGAGAAGGTTGCAGTGGCTGCAGAAACATTGAAAAAAACTCCCAACATCAGCCAGAGAGTCAAAGCTGCTTCCTGCAAATCTGTATCATTAAAAATTTCAGAGTTTTGGTTGAAGTGAATAGCTGGTATTGCTGCCACTAAGGAGGATCCCAGTGGAAGAGTAAAGAGTATTGCAGACAGATACCAAAATCAAACTGCAATCACCCACACCCCCAAACTTCAGGAATAAAAAGGATTTTCTGTGCGGAGGCAACAGTGGAAGAACTGGACTCCACTGCTCATATACCGAGGGAATCAGGCAAATCAACTTCAGCCACATCAGCCCAACTCTCCCAGCACACTCCCCCACCCTGGACAGCCCCTGGGAAAACCCCCAGGACACTCCCTGGAACAAACCCCAGAACAACCCAGGATAGCCGCAGGGACCCCCTGAACACAGCCCACAGGACACACATCCCCAGGACATGCCCCAGGATACACAGCCCAGACACATTCTCAGGGCACACCCCTCAGGGGACATCCCCCAGAACACACCCTCAGGACACCCCTTCCTTCCCCTAGGCCTTCCTGACCCCAGGACACACAGCCACACCCTGGACAGACCCTCCAGACCAGTGCCCCCGGGACACCCCCAGGACACACCTTGGGACACCCCTCCAGGACACCCTGTACAGGACACACCTTGGGACACCCCTCCAGGACACACCTTGGGACACCCCCCTGGGACATCCCCCAGGACACACCTTGGGATACACCCCAGGACACCCCCCCAGGACACACCTTGGGATACACCCCCAGGACACACCTTGGGACACCCCTCCAGGACACCCTGTACAGGACACACCTTGGGATACACCCCCTGGGACACCCCCCAGGACACACCTTGGGATACACCCCCAGGACACACCTTGGGACACCCCTCCAGGACACCCTGTACAGGACACACCTGGGGACACCCCCAGGACACCCTGTACAGGACAACCCCCAGGACACCCCCCCGTGGTGTTGCAGCCTGTGGCCCTGGGGTCAGGCTGACCCTCAGCCCAGCTCTCCTGTGGCAGCTGCAATCTTACAGACACGCTCAGAACTTCCCCCTGGAATACTCCAAATCCACAGCTGGGAAGTGGGGAGCAGCCAGGACTGTCACCTGCAGAGGGGACAGGAAAGGTGCCCTGCCTCCCTGGAGTACCTCCCCGTGCCCACACGAGCGTTCTGTGAGATGGGAAGCAGAGTCCTGAAGTCGAGCCCGAGTGACAGAGTGGCCTCAGGGCTGCAGTGGCTGCTCCCACGGACCTCTGAACGTGTCCCTGTCTGCTGCTTCTGCCAGCTCCAGGTGCTCAAGCTGGGCTCACAGGGCAGCATTCAGCTCTTAATTCCCTCCTGAGCCCTGCTTCTCTGTCTGACTTGGACAAATGCACCGTTTGGTATCAGAGAAGCACTAAGGTTTTAATCAGACAGATTTGTGAGGACTGTGGAAAAAAGAAAACAACATCAACATCTCCTGAGAGCTGCACCTGCTCTCTCCTCCTGTCTCTACGAGCATCTGCCTCAAGCTTCCTCACTGCGCCTCAGTGTTGCAATCAAATGGACAGTGCCATAAAAAACAGACTAAAACAGTTTTCCTGGAATTCCGTGCCTTTTCAGCCCAAATTTCAAGCCCTGCTCTACGTTCCTGTGGCGTCAGATGGAATGAAATGGCCCATCTGGGCTCAAAGCTGTTCAAAAGGGTGAGATTACGTTGCATCAAAAAGCATTTTGTGCTTTAAAAACTGAAACATTTGTTCCTGTGCAATCTTTAGTTCAACTGTCTGGTTTAAGAATCCATCCAATAAAGGTACTGCCCAAAGCAATTGCATAAAACATGCTACAATTCCATAAAATTGGTATTATTCTTAGTTTGACAACGAGCTGAACTGAAAATTCCGTATCTCCTAAGTGAACACACAATTTCTCGACTCGCACCGTTCATCTGAGGAATAATAACTCCAGGTTATTTTGATATAAACTATTAACAGGTTATAATCCATCGCTGGGGACACGGGTGAGTGGTGGCCTTGGCAGTGCTGGGGGAACACTTGAACTCAATGATCTTAAAGGTCCTTTTCAATCTGAACAATTCTGTGATTCCAGAATCATCACAGGCACCAATAGCAAAAAAACTTTATTCTAAAAAGGGCATCAGAGTTTATTACTACTAAATCATTATTTACTGTTATTATCATTGGTATTTATTTGCAAAAAGCTCAGGAGTAGCTGATATTTCCTGAGAACAGGGACGTCTATCAAGTCTGGTGCCACACTTCTCAACTAAACCCAGGTTAAAAAACACAAGACAGCCTCAGCTTCCAGAACCTGAAGTAGTCAGAAGGAACCAGTGTGTTAATGAAAATGTTGTTTGGTATTTCTCTTGAGAGCCACCGGCAAGCAATGAGGATTTTTTATGCACATACACAGATTTCCCTTTATTGTTTTGGCTGTTGTACTTCAGGCCAGTGCTCAGGCTACAATTCAAATGAGCATTCTGAGGAATTGTTTTGTAGTTGTGGCATCAATATATTCTGTGCAATTCCCCAGATAAAAATGCTGTTTATTTTTCACTTCCAAGACTTCTTAGCCTTTTCTAAAAGCAAGTTTGAACTACCAGGAAAACAATGATCCTGTGGATTTAGTGTAAGACAAAAACTTATGTCCCAGATCCTGCAGGAAATATTCTTGAGCTATGCAAAAAGAAAATACATCAATTCTTCAGCTTTTCAACTTTTTGCTTGAAACTTTTTCAGTTGGTGGCTGTGATTTCATCAGCAAACTTCCCTGCATGACCAAAGGCAAGAGAAAGAGCTCCAGAATCCTGCGCTCAGCAGTTTTACACAGGAATAAGGAGATGCAGCAGGAGGGCGAGTCCCAACCTGCTGCCTGGTGTTACCACTGAGTGAGTTACAGAGGCTGCTACTGTCACTTCTTGCCTTTTATGTGCTAAACCTTCACTACTGCACCTCTGCCAGCACAGCTAAACCGTTCCTACCCACCATCCTACAAACAAACAGGGGCAAAATGTCTATTTTTGCTCAAGGCTCGGGTTTTTGGGCTTAGCCCAGCAATGTCTGCCCGCCCCAAGACACTTTCTGAAAGAATGAAATCCAAACTCGGTGTCAAAAAGCAACCTGAACACTGCCTGGTTATTGCAGTAGCTGCTAATTTTGTTTCTCGTAACACCTGGGAATCTCAGTCATTTCTGGGTTTCCCTTTACTGCTCAGATTTTCTCCTCAGAAAAAATATTTATTAACTTTTATGTCTACACATTTCTGGAGGACAAATTCTAAATATACGAGGAAAAATTTCTCCACTAAAAGGGTGATCAGGCGTTAGAACAGGCTGCCCAGGGAAGTGGTGGAATTACCATCCCTGGAAGTGTTCAAAAACGTGTGGATGTGGCACCTGGGGACGGGGTTCAGTGCTGGGGACCAGCTGGATTCCAGGATCTGGGAGGGCTTTTCAAACCTGAATGATTCTGTGATTCCACCTTACCTCACCCACCCATTCCCCTTTCAGACTAGAGATAAAGCCTCTATGCATGTACCTGAAGACACTCCCCGAGTTTTATGAGTCCTGTCAGCACTAAACTTGGGGAAAAAAACCTGTCAGAGATGGCAGTGCAAAGGGTTTTCCTGCTATGTTCATTTTAACACTGGTATTCCCAGGAGAAGAATTCCACTACTTCCCTTTTTCTTTCAGTGGTTAACTGTGTACACTGCAAGTGCTAAATTTTCATTCTAATTCTTTATTGCTCCTTTAAAAGAACAGAAAGTTCCCTTTCAGAGCTCCAAGTAAAGCCACACCTGGCTCTGAATGGGTCACATGTTTGCTTTCCCCTCCTCTGCATCCACAGCAAAAATTCACGGATAGCTTTCCTTTGCTGAAGTGCAATTTGCTAAAACTCACTTTATTACATGGCAGTAAGACAAAAAAAAAACAACCCTTGGGTATTAAATTCAAAACATGATGGTTTTAAGGCATCATTCCCATTTATTTCCACACAGACACTTCTAATCCCACTTCAGGAATCAGCAGCATGTTGTTTAGTGTCATTTCTAACAACCCAAAGTGCAAAATGGCAGCAGGGAACAGACAGACTTAAACACCATCTCAGAACAACCTGGGAGGGAGCAGAGGATCTAAAGTGAGTTATCATGAGTCAGGGATTTGAAACTCTTGTAAATAATGCAAATTTAATGCAACAGATCTGCATCCTCTGCATCACACGCCAGGGCTGCTCGCCAGGCAGGAGAGCAGTGACTGCACTGAGAGCAGCTGCAACCTAAAACTGACGTGGTACCAACGGTGTCGTGCACCACATCAATAATCTTCTACAACACCACTAACAGTTGCCTCCCTTTCTGCTTTCCATTTGAAATGGGATGGATCTCTGGAAAAAAATCCCGGTGTATAAACAAAGATGTCAAGGATGAAGAATCCCTGCTGTCACCATGCAAATTCAAATATGGATTATTTTTCCTGGTAAAAACTCCCAGGGCACGATCTCTTGATGCAAAGGGAAAGTCTCCAGATGCAGTGGTGCCTTCTGAGTGTAGAATCAGGGAATTATGGAATGTTCTGAGTTGGAAGGGACCCACAGGGATCACCCAGTCCAACCCTGGAACAACCCCATCACGCTGGGTATCCCCTGGGAGCATTGTCCAAAGGCTCCTGGAGCTCTGGCAGCCTCGGGGCCGTGCCCATTCCCTGGGGAGCCTGGGCAGTGCCAGCACCCTCTGGGGGAAGAACCTTTCCCTGATACCCAACCTAAACCTCCCTTGATTAACTTAACATTAAACCTCCCCTGAATAAGAGATTTTCAGCTGCAGGAAATTCACCTCAATTCAGACATCAAGAGAAATCACTGGTTGGATATTCCAGACCGGCCCAATACTCAACTCATTGCAATGGTCTTGTCAAAAAAACAAAAACAAAAAACCACCATCAGTGTAATAACAAACTGTGATCAAGTCTTCCAATGTTTTTCAAGCCAAAGTTAGAAACATCATTAGAAATAATAAGCTTGTTCTGAAATGGAAGAATGTAAAATAAAGGCCACTGCCAAAATTTTAAGTTACGCAACGTACACTTGAGAATTTCTCGTTCAATAGACTGACTAAAACACCTCTGTTTCCAGTGGAGGGAAACCCCAACGTGAGTGCATTGTAGAGTCTGGAAAAGGCAATTTTAGTCCTTACACATAAAATCCAGCACGCTTGTTTTGTCAGCACATAATTTATTACTCAGAATCCCAGACTGGTTTGAGCTAAAAGGGGTTTTAAAGCTCATCCCGTTCCACCCCCTGCCATGGCAGGGACACCTTCCACCATCCCAGACTGCTCCAAGCCCTGTCCAGCTTGGCCTTGAAAACTTCCAGGGATCCAGAGGCAGCCACAGCTGCTCTGGGCACCCTGTGCCAGAGCCTCCCCACCCTCACAGGGAGGAATTCCTTCCCAATATCCCATCTCTCCCTGCCCTCTGGCAGTGGGAAGCCATTCCCCCTGTCCTGGCACTCCAGGCCCTCGTAAAGAGTTTCTCTGGCAGGCTCCCTTCAGGCATTGGAAGGCCACAATGAGGTCATCCCCAAATTTCACTTCTCTTTAAGGTGACTATTCCTCAAGGCCAACTCCAGGGTATGCCAGGGGAAAGGAAATGTCAGGGTATGTCAGACACATCACCTCAGCACAAGGTGAGGAATTTTCCTTCCCCCTGGGCAGGCTCTGCCTTAGGAGATCTGCCAGGACAGATTTATGCAGGGAGCCTTGAGAACAGTACACAGGTTGGAGAAATGGAAATGCTTCAGCCTTGGGAACCTCCGGAGCAGGAGCCCCCTGAACAGACAACTGCTGCAAAGGCAGGGCTCCAGCTTCCAGGGATTCCCTGGATTCCCCTGGTGAATCATCTGGCAGTACTACATAAGGGTATATTCTAACATTTGATTAACAAAACCTTTATGTTTACTGGAAAAAAGAGCAGGCTGTAACCAGACCCTTCAAAAATTTAGCATCTATGCAACTATACTTGTAATCCTTGCCATTTATCCTACTTTCCCTATCTGCTACTGCTGCTCTTACTGATTACATCATGGAGATCATAAAAACAAATCCTCGAGGCAGGGCTACTTCCTGGTGTTTGGAAAAGCCCTGGCACATCTCTCCAGCCACTGCATTTACATGCAGATTATCACCAGGCTGGTTTCTAACTCATTTGGAAAAGTCTGTTTTACTTTTCAGACCCTGCCTGAGCCATTTCATGGCAGCGACAGGTGAGACACAGCAAAACAACTGGTTCTAACAGGTAGGAAAAGATATAAATCCAACCACCAGAGACAAGCACAGCACATCCAGAGCCCCATCTCAAGAGAGACGAGACACCCAAACCTTTCCACTTTGCTACAGAAAAGAGACTAAAAACCTCCCCATTACTTTTCAGAAATGAACCCACTTCAAGTGAACATGGGAATTATCTTTCACTGCTGTTGAAACAACAAATTGGCAAACTGTGAAAGAGCATTTTTTCCTGCTAATGGCCACAAAATAAAACCATTTCTAACTCCAGACACTTCAGCATCAGAGGTTACATGGAAAAACAGCAGAACACAGTGGTGCAGAGATGATGAAGCTTTTCAACACAGCTTAAATGTACCATGACTTGCAAATCACCCCACAGACACATCACTCACTTGCTTCGAAGGACAGTGCTCGTTCTTCTCCTCTGTCATCTTCCCACTCTTGGGAGCCCTTCTTGGCTGCTTGATGCTGGTTTTTATGGCAGGCCGGCAGACATAATTCTCCAGGTTCTTGGGAGGCTTTTTCGTCCGCTTTGCTTGAAGGCCAATCTTCAGTTTCAGGTTTCCCTCGGAGAAGTTTGTTTCTTTCACCGAGAACTGCTGCTGCGCATCGCCCAGAGCCTCGCTCTTCCCGCTCTCCGCGTTCCCCTCCCGGCTCTTCTTCTTCCCGTCCTCCTCGTCCTTGGTGCAGCCTTCGAGCTCCGCTTCCCCTTTGCCCACCAACGTGCCAATGTTTACCACAGAGGGGCTTTTCCCAGAAAACCCTTCAGAATCAGAACCCAAGCCTAACATAGCAGTATTCCGAGGGTCCATCACAGGCGGAATATTTGCCTTCAGGTGATTTTAGGGAAGATTTACAGAGATATGTTCCTCAGAAGAGCTGTTCCACTATGGGCAGTCAACATCTTTCACTCTGTGGGAGGAAAAGACAGACAGAATGAACTTGGATTTTCTAGCAGAAATTAGATTAATATTAAACCCAATTGTATTTCAGACAAGCACAGCAGCTGATGCTCCAAGACACCAACCCTTCCAGTCACCTCCTTCAAAACCACAACTTATCTGTAAAACACTTTTAAATGGTAAGTGAAAAATAAAAAAGTATGTGGATATTATAATTCCCAAAATTATCCACAGCACACTTCAAATGATGGCTACAGATTTTAATATTGATCATCAAGGTAATTTTTTTATTTATAACTAGAACCCAGTTAGTCCCAGTCTTGCTGCTTCTGGATCCACTGGAAGAGCTGCATCTAAGGAAGGAGCAGGCAAATGAAACCCATGAGAAAGCATCCAAACCCCAGAAATATTCTGGTTTTAATTATCTGAGCCACCAGGAAAGTTGAGTCTAAGCCACGTGTGCGTCAGTTTACAAACACGCCACAAAATCCGCTTGCTAGTTAAGGACTTTCCACAATTCAGGAAGAAGGATGGGAGAACAGAAGCCAGCCCCACCAAACATTCACACACTGGTTTGTGCTTCCTGAAGCAAGGGAAGAGGGAAGTCCACACTTCCATCAGCACAGACACTGTTAGGAATACAGAATTGACCTATTTAGCACAAAATAACAGAGGGAACCTTTTCATCTTAACTACAGCAAAAGTAAATTAGAGTCAAGCTCTAAGTTTGTGAGGGTCCCCAGACCCTCGTGCAGCACTGACCCCCTGCTCACCACACAGACCCTGAGCCCTGAGCTTCCCTCCCTGCCAGAGAACAAACCAAACCTGTGCTCCTTGTAGTTTTATCATGCAGACAAAAATCCCAAAATCCCAGAACAGTTTGGGCTGGGAGGGACCGTGAAGATCATCTCATCCCACCCCTGCCATGGGCAAGGGACATCCTCCACGATCCCAGGTTGCTCCAAGCCCTGTCCAATCTGGCCTGGAACTCTTCCAGGGATGGGGAAGCCACAGTTTCTCTGAGCAGCCTGTGCCAGGGCCTCACCACGAATCCATTCCCCCTCATCCTGCCTCCAAACCTCTGTAAAATTCCCTCTCTATCTTTCTTGCAGGCTCTCTTGAGGTACTGAAAAGACATTTGTTCTGGGGGCATTCTAAGGAGAAAACGGTTCAATATCTTCAGCAGTGAAATACCTTTATCATTTTTGCAATGAAATGGATCAGAAACGGGTCTGAAAAAACACTGATTTGCTGAAAAGTGCATCACAGGCACCAAACCAGCCTGAATCTTCTGCCCTTATCTTCTCTACACTCATTAAGGCTGAATTGTGAGGAATGGCATGGAAAGACGTCATGAACTCAAAATGAGTTTCAAATAAAGGTCTCAAGGAACCCAGCACTTTCCTGTGATGTTTGGCCTCCCGGCAGGTCAGCAGGACCCACTGGAGCACAGAGCACGTGGCAGGTCCCACAGCCTCCTGGCCAGACAAGAACCAGGGAAGCAGCAGCAAGGAGCTGTTTTTGGGGTGGCTCTGGAGCGCAGGCACAGCATGGGAAGGGGAAAGGATCAGGAATGTGAAAGGTGACACCGGAGAGCACCAAGGCAACTGTAGTGGACACAGGTTGGAGGACAGATGCCAGGATTAGTGGGGCAGAAGAAATGCTGCTGGGAACACCAGATGCAGCCCGTCACAGAGCCAGGCTTCCCTGGCTACGTCCTCAGAGAAAACAAACTTATTTCCATGTGTTCTGTGCACATTATTCACGGGGTTTCTATCTGTAGCTCTGGCTTTCCAACTACGCACATCCTCAGAAATCAAACCTGCTATTATTACTCATAAGACCAGAGGTAATTAGATAAAATCTCCATTTCACAAGAAGAAAAGGGTAGAGCAGTGTGACATGGACACAGAAAGTGAGTCAGTGGCACTGCCCAGTTCAAGGCCCAATGTTAGTCCAACAAGCTTCACCACGTCACCAAAAATGGGCTTTTTCATATACATCAATGTGCAAGGAAAACTGGCCAGGTAAATAACTCTGAGCTAAAGCCTGAATTTGTATTATTCAAGCCCAAGAACAGGGACAATCCCACATGCCATCATGCAACTCTCAAATCTGTGCTCACACAACTATCTCCTTCTCTAGTGACGGGTGCAGAGCAGTGACAATACTTCCGGCATCTCCTTACAAATAAAATTAATTGATCAGCTTCAAATACGAAACCAACAGCAAGACTCACACGCTGACCTTAGAAACTGCAAGACCCAAAGTGCACAGTGGGAATCAGAGCAAAGTAACAGTGTTCGCATCCTACTCTGTGCTAAGAGGATCAGTAACTATCCAGAAACAAAGTCACTAAATTGATGGTTCCCACAAACACAGAGCAGGTCATTTATTTATCCATTAATTGCTCTCAACGCAGACAACAAAAATGCTAATCCTGGCCCTAATCACCATTTTGCCTCGATCACTGTAATCTTCTCCCAACTCCCCAGTTACCCCACTAATTCACAGGATATGTGTCTGTCACTCAGATCTCATCTCCCTGAATCCCCACGTGCTGCTTCCTCCCGGCCTTATCAAGTTCAAGCTTCCTGTCACTGTCTCCAAGGTGTTCTCAAGTGTACCTTGGCTCTTCCCTTGCTCCTGTTTCTCGGAGCTGTTTCCCCAGTGATGCCACTATTTGTTTTCTTTTCTCACTTTACTTTCTCTGTGCTACTCCTCACACTCCGTGTGCCTCACTTGCTGCAGGATCTGTTCCATTCCTCGTGCAGGTTGTGCCTTAAAACCTTGTGGATGTCAAAGCAAATGAGCAGCCAACTGGTGACAGCCACAGTTCAGAGGCAGCTAAAAAAACTTGCAAGAATTTTCCCTGAAAACTCTGATGCTTTGGGACTTTAAAGACGTAAAATGATAACATTTAACCACGTGAGATAAGGTACTTATCCGTGCCTCTGCTTTCCAAATTTGTTGCACGAAGTTCCAAGTCTTGTTCTGAATTATCCTACATCCATGGGATCTTAAGTTAACAAAACTTTTGCTGGACTGAAAACCATCCAGTCCCAAATCCCTGCATGGCCTCTCAAGTGATGAGCAAGACACGTCCTCACCACCTCCCTACGAAGCAAATCACATCAAACTCCCAGCCCCTCAGCCAGCAGGTTCTGTAGATCTCAATCCCCTCCTGAAATTGTTCTTCCTCAAAAAAATAACTATGAAGCATTTTAACATCCATTTTGACAAGTGCCACCTGGAACTAAGTGTTGTTCATTAATGACTTCTCTAATGCCACACATTGTTTTAGTACCTGGCATTCATCCTTATTCCCCTGATGTCACATCTCTTTCTGCCCATCAGCTGCTAAGATTTCTGTTCTTCTGATCCTCTGCTTTCCCAGAAAGAAAATGCCAAGGGCTGATTCTACTGCCAGATCCCAGATATGTTTCCCCACACCCCCTCAGCAACATTAACTGAGATTTCCCCCTCCGTTCAATTCAGGACGTTGCGTTCATTCCTGCTGCTGCTTTTGTTGATGAAACACACTGACATGTATCTGGAAGGTGAATACTTTTCTTTTGGTTCTTTTCATTGCTTCAGCTCCAAGGGACATTAAAACCAATTCAGCTGAGTGTTAGAAATCCCAGAATATTACTACTAACTCTGTGGCGTCCTACAGTCTCCTCTCAAATTCCTTGTCTTCTTTTCTTTGCTAAGGAAGACAGCTTCCACACTCAGAAAAGAGAAATAAGAAGTGGGATAAAGCTTTACAGTATTTCTCTACATCACAATCCCTGAACAGGGGAAACAGGAGCTCAAGGCCCCTGGATCACCTGCACAAGCATCCTTAAAATGTTTAGAGGTGGAGACATTTACCAGGAATAAAGTTCCTGTTTGCGTTACAGGAGGTAACAAATAAACCACTTTCCAATCGGAATCTGCTGGATGTGTTTCTGACAGACAGAAATAAATCCCAGGGGACCCGTCTTGTCAGGAAGAATATTCCACAGAAGTGCTGGGAGCCGAGGCCACGCTCAGGGAAAGCACCAGGAGGAGGATCCGGGTTTTGTGGGGAGAAAAACTGGGAAGCAGAGATAGAGTTTCTCCCGTTTTTTTAACCTGGCCCCAGCTGACATCCGACCTGATTACAGGGCTGATTTTGGAGGTGCAGGGTAATTCTGGCGGTTCCCCATTCATACGCAAATAAAGGCAAAATTGCTAAAATCTGCATAATCAACCCGTGTTTGATGGGAGCAAAGGTTCCTCCACCCTTAGGCTGCGAGTGCCAACATCAGCCAACGCTGACTGCCGAGGGAAAAGCAGTTTGGGAATTCTCCTAAAATATTATCCCATCTGCTACAGTGTGAGTCAGGAGCTCCCTGAGAGGTCTCTACATCCAGGGCCTTCCAGGGGATTTTTCTGGACAAAACCCATTTATTTACATCCATCTAGTAAAAAAAAATATCACAGCAAACCAGCACTTCCCCTTTAACTCCAGACAGATGTCTTTGGTTATTTCCAACCCACCTCAGTCCCAGAATGGCCACACCTGTGCCACAGGTAATGGACAGAAAACCAGGGATAAACACAGATTTTGCTTTCACAGAACAATCACAACAGGTCTCATGACAGATTTTTCTCCCTTTGCAAACTGGAGATGGGACTCATGACCTCACTGGAGTGGGAGAATGTGTCCACAACAGCACCAGCCCTTCCAACAGCAGCAGAAATTAATTTTTAAAAAGCCAACAATCCCATAGACAACAATTATCTATTCAAAAATACCTTTAATTCAGTAACTACACATGCTATTGCCACTTCTCTCTTGTGACAACAGCACTGCCCATCAGTGGCATCACTGCCCATTTTTACCAATATGTCTGTCTCTTCCACCAAGGCAAAAACTGCTTTTTATATCCTCCAGGACAGTTTAAACTTTTGAAAACAACTGGGGAAAAAAAAATCTTCTTCTGGAAATTGTAACTCAAATTTTGTCACTGGTTATTATCACTCAAACCTTTTTAGGCAACTGCCGACTGCCTGTAGCAATGAATTCAAGTCCAAAAAGAAGCTGTGGTAATTTTGTCTTTTAAACCAAGATGTTTCAGACTTAGAACTCTTCAGAATGAAAAAAAAAAAAAAAGAAAGTCTCTCTTTTATACTCTCAGACAGCTGAGAAAAGCTTTGAGTAAGAACACTCCTTAAGAACTCAAGCAGGCAGACAGATGATGATTTTAGAGCCCATCTCTCCCCATATGTTCAAGCAGCTGCCAGAACTTCCCCGTTTCCCACAGAGGCACCAGGGATGATCCCAAGGTCCTCAAGGATGACCACAGGAAACATGAGTCTTACAGGGTTCACCCCAAAACCCCGTACCCCTGGAAAACAAGCACACGTGCAATCAAAATTACTGCAAGGAGGACAGCCAAAACAAACCAGAAAAGAAGGTGCACTGCTCCTGAAAATGAAAACTGAGGAGATTTCAACGGATGAGAGTAAAGCCACAGGTTCTGTCCTGCCCCCAGAGCTCCCACCACCTCCAGTTTCCCTGACTGGCTCCTGACAACACACAGCTAGCAGGAGAGTGAATGCGTGTCCCGAGGCCATCGGATGGAAACCCACATTCCAAGCAGCTTCCAGTTCTCTGCTACATAATTAACAGCGTGAAGAACCACAAACCAAGGGCCAAAACCAGGAGTTAGAAAGTCAAGAGACCACGGAAGAGAGAGACAAGGATGGGAACACATTTTGGTTTTTGATGTGAGAGATGGGTAAGACCAAGATAAGGCTCAACCACCTAAACGCAAATTCACGGTCAACAAAGCTAAAATAAGACAAAAAAATGCAATGAAAGTAAAATTTCAGAAGTATGATTTTGGAGAAGGGGCATGACAAAGTCTACAAGACACTGACCCAGTAAACCAGCCAGTATCCCCAAACCCAAAAAAACACATAAATATTTGGCAGGGAGACCCCCGGCTCCGTCCCCCGCATCCCCCGCCCGTGACACGGGGCAGGACCGCGCCGTGCCCGGGGAAACGCCGAACTTCGGGGATGCGCAGCCTCGGGCACAGCCCCGCGCCGCAGGGAAGCGGGGGCCCAGAGGGGCCCCCGGGACCGCTGTCAGGTGACACTCCGGCCCCCGACACACGTCCGAGCGCGGCTGTCAGGCTCCCGCACCCCCGGGGGCGGCCCCGGCCCCGGGCCCCGCCGCCGCCGCTCCTGTCACCGGGCCCCACCGCCAGCGGGGATCCCCCGCCCCTCGCCGCGGTCTCTGT
>WAAG01043809.1:5803-16292 GCA_013390105.1 Tichodroma muraria
GGGAATCGGGCCGGGCTGAGGGCGGGGAGCGGGGCGGGCCACCGGGCACCGTGGGAGCATGGCCCCGAGCCCGCTGCCTCCCGACGGATTTCCGAACCGCTCCGGGTGCGAGGGGCCGCGTGCTGTGAGCCGGTGTGCGGGTCCGCCGCATTCGTGCGACCTGCCGGACAGCTGCGAGCCGCTTACAGTGCACAGGATGTCTGAAGGATACATAATCTGTTCTTTCCCCTCAGTATTACTTTCTTAGCAAAGACCGTACTTCGACGGGCTCTTTTTAGTTCATTTGCAGAGCAGTCGGAAGTCCCGCAGGAAAATCCACACAGTTTCTCCTAACATGCGAAGCCAACCATCCGCAGAGGTGAGCAAAACGAACCTGAGGTCACAGGCAGGCCCCAACCGTGACAGGTGACAGTGGTGACAGGTGGGGCGAGCGCCCGACACTGCCACGATGAGAAACGGCTGCTTGTCAGTGTGCAGCGTCACAGAGCAGGGGCAGGGCTTGTCTCAGAGGTAAATCAAGCGCTGAACCAGCAGTTAAGAGCTTCCTTTTCCATTCTCTCCATTTTCATTTAGCAGCCTGTCTAACAGCCTTATTGGAGAAGAAAATAATTGTCAGGAGTGGTTTTCTTTTTCGGTTTCTTTACACCCTTGGGTTTTGTTCTACATTTTTCATACCCATTTGATTCTGACATCTCTTCTTTTCCTCTTAATCTGCGAGTACGAGCAATCTAAGACTCAGTAAGTAGGTTCAGAGCCTGCTAAAGAAGAGGATGATCTTAATTCAGGAGAGATTAAGTTCTTTTTCTACAATGGCACACATTTCCTTCAGTGTGGGTGAATGTAAAACACTACATTCTCCCTTCTTTTTCAGCTACAGAAAGGAATAAGCAAATATATGACCAGATGCAACTTGGCAAGCAAAATGTTTCTGAGATAAATTTTAGAATTTCTGTATATATAGAGAGAGAGAGAGAGAGAGTTCTTGATCAGTTAACACTTGTTTCTATAGAGAAGGAAGTGCTTGATGTTTTGTTTTGTATAGTGTCTTCCATCCAACAATATTCTAAAACATCCCTGATTTATGAATCTATTTTGCTTTTTTAGGATATATATGTGGGAGATGTCAGGGGAATTGTGAGTCTCTTCTTGACAGCTTTCTAGACACAGAAAACTCCACTGTTTTTCTGTCCTTTCTGAGCTAGAAAGTAATTTTGGAGGTAAAATTCTGGAATTACTTCAGGAGGATAATATGGTGTGTGCATCAGAGATCCAAACAGAGCAGCATGAGGCCCTCTCCTGTCTGCTTCTTACATTTGGCAGTAACCTCAGAATTGATGCCAATAAAATACCAGAACCACGCTGAAGGAGACTAGAAACCCAAAAGCACAAGCCTTGAAGCAATTCCCTTACCCACTCACCCACACAGGTGAAAGCAGGCTGAAATTTTGTCACGTAGAGGCATTGGCATAGATGCTGTCTTAGCAATTATGAATGGAGGATTTATAAAACCTCCTTTGTAAATGCAAACTCCTTTAATAGTCTTCTTCCCAGACATGGAAAGCTACCCTCCAATCTACTGTGACATGCAGGAAAACATCCAGAGACTCACAAAATTGTAGATATTAGCAGTTTAGACTCTTCAAGTTAAATCTCTTCAAATTGTTTTGCTACATGAGCTCACTAGAGGAAACAAAAAATGTTTCTTATCTGTAAGAACTTCCTTGAATTCTGTCCTGAAAATTACATTTGAATTCAAACCCAGTAACAGGAAAATGAAGGCTCAGCAAAGAGAACAGAAAATGCCCAACAGAACACTGGCCTGAAGCACAATTGGATTGGCAGGGACTGAGAACACTGGCAGGATGACAATCTGTATAATCATAATTCTGTGCAATCTTAACAAATGAAATACCTTCATTGTTTCAAATTCTGCCTGGAAGTAGTTGATATAATTCTCTGTCATTTTTCTTCTAACAATGCCATGATATTATCCATAGGTCTCATCACGGAAGTCAAAACCCCTGTGAACACACAGTAGCTATAAATCTCTCCTTCAACCTCCAGAGCTCTGAGCATATTAACAAGCCCACACTGGAAAGGGCAGAGGAAAAAAAAGGAAGACAAATGAGGGTCCAGTGTGTGAACTCTCCTAAAAAGTGTGGGGCACACGTGCAGAATTATTTCCCGTGACACAGGAAATGCTGTGAATTTCCTGTGTCACAGTAGATGGGAATGCTGAAACAGACTGGGATTTTTGCACTGGCTGTGCTTGCATATATGTGCAGTTAATTAAATGCTGTGTGGAAGTCACAGAGGATTTCAGTTTTGGTTTTTCCTGAGACCATGCCTTAGCATTTGAGCCTTAGCACAGCTTTATAAAGCCACTCATTGAAACCAAACTCACTATCCTTGCGTTGCCACTGGAAACAATGTATAGGAAAAGCACTGGGCATCTTAGAGAGCATTGCCTTTCCTCAATAAGTCTGCTTATCAAATAAGTGAAGGGAAGGCAGACTTTCAGAAATTTTAAGCAGTGTTTCAACAAGCCAAACCCATTTTATCTCTACTCCAAGACATCTGGAAGTAACAATTTTTCTTTTTAGAATAATAAAATTATTAAGGTTGGAAAAGACCTCTAAGATCATCAATCCAGCCTTTAAAAAACCTATTTTTTTTGACAGAAGAATTTCTTAAAACGTACCACAATTTTTAAAAGACAATCAGTATACTGAGTCCTGTTTTTCTGTGCTTCATCTCCCTGTCACAGCCTTGAGGATTCTTCCTTGCTCCTCCTCCTAGGCAAACAATCTGTGTATGAAGCATATTATTGAATTTCAATTACAATGTTAATTACAGAAGACAAGTGGTTACTGAATCTTGTACCATAATTAATCAACCTGATATTTACTTACTCCGTTGTTCACACTGGATTAAGCTGGGTCTGGGCAAGCAGGGCAAGGAAAGTGAGTGACAGGAGCATTATCATGGCACACTGCCTCCCATTGGGAAAGTTCATCTTCCTTCTGAAAGAGACGCCTTCAGGGATCATGGAATTTGAATTCCCTGTGAATTTAGTGTCATCTTAGCTTGACCAGCTCTGGAAGAACATATTAACCTCCTCTTGTGATTTTCAGAAAACCATTCTAATTTAGCAAGTAATTAAGGGTCACATGTAGGATAAAGAGCTAGATAAGCTTGGATTACGCACAGGAAGCTTTGTTTCCAAGGCAACCCGAGCAGAGGGGGTGTTAATGCTGAGGTCAGGCACTTAATGAACTGGGAATGGTTACTGGCTGCAAAATGTATTCGAACTGGGCAAGGCGAACTAACAACTGCATTACCGTTTAATGATTCGATGAGAGAAAACAAATGCCTACAGAGCTACTTATCAAGGCATATACTGAAGACGAAGCTTACAGGCGGTGGCACCGTTCTGCTAAGTGAGGTCAGGAGAAGTCCAAAACAATGACGCTTGACAAGCCCAAAAATCTTCAGTCAGCACCGATGGATTTCGTGACTTCCCAGTGTGAAGGTGTCGCTGTTTGCGTCAGCTGCCGCTGCTGACACTCTCACCCTGTGCTGGGTGTTCTTTTCCTCCCGAGGTTAGTCCTGCCTGGAGGCTGCTGCTTGTGGAATCACCCTGGGGGATTTAGCACACTGAAAAGCAAGACAGCTCTTCCAAGAGCTCAGGATGCAATCCACTCCTGGGGCTTTAGACTCTGGGAACTAATCCCATGGGAGATTTGACGGGGCAAATTTCACACACAAATACCGTGGACATGGATAAAATAGCCAAACAGCTCATCTGTAGCAACATAGGTGGAAATAGTAAAACACGTTAATGTTTTAAAAATGGGTTCTTGCATTGTTTTTTTCTGTATGATGTAAGGAACAGTTGGGAATGAGATCACTGTGCTTGAAGAATATTAGAGAGTACAGAAAATAGAGATGACCCGTCCAATATCTGCTGCTTTTTCGGTTCACTTGGACCATAGCTCTGAGAGAAAGAATTGCACAGGCATTTTCCAAAGCTTTCTTTAAAACAAACAGGCGTTCTCTGGTTTGGGGACAATCACAGGATATTCTGTAACAGCTGGGGCATTCTTGTGGCAAGAACACAGGCACCTCTAACTTTGTGCCGTGCTTTTAGGAAATCTGTGGATGTATAAATCAGGGCAATTTTAGAGGCCAGCTGATCTCTGTTTTCCTTCTGTGTAGCCTTGGCATAAAAGCAGGTGATTTTATGTTAGGCCACCTGTTTGCACAGGGGAAATTGGAATGCTCTGCTCTCTCAAACGTGAGCTGTAGGACTTTCAGTTAAGGGTAAGACTGTGCTGAAGGTGAGTTGGCAAAACCTAAGCCCCTCACAATAATCTAAACCAAAGCACCATACAAAAAAAGCCACCAACCAAAAAAAAACCCCAAACCAAGCTAACAAACAAACATCCAGAAGGGAATTTACCTTCTTTGCCCACAGGTCGCCAGAAGAAAAAAAAAAATAGTCTTAAATACGTTAAAGATTTGAACAGGGGCAAGAAGAATTTATGCAAAATATTAGGAGATATTCTGATTTTCTTCCAACTGCCAAATATCTAGCAAGAGGGCCAACAAGGCCATAGCCTCTCTACACAAGAATTTTGAGGATGCCATCACAGTTTTTTCGGTTGATTGTTTTTTGAGACACAGTTTGATAATTATTCCTGGATCAAGGCTAAACCTTACAAATAATGGGTGGGCATCAGTTAATAGAGGGCATCATGCCTTACACAGCCCACTTCATAAAAGAGGCTAGATTTCAAAAGGATGCATCAATTGGGTGGCTAAATCCACTAAGGGAACTGCAAAGAGCTTAACAAGCTTGGGAAAATCAAATGCCTTAATCCAAATTTGGCCTGTAGAAGCCCCATGATGGCAATTACTGTTTTAACAGTGACCAGAGTTAGGCCATCATGAGATAGAATGAAGCTGCACCATCCTCACTTTCCTCTTCAGTGAGAGACCCCTTCTAACATGTCCTTCTGTGGTGCTGGATGGCTCTTTTTTATTTGAATTTTATTAAAAAGAACAATTGAGCCATACATGTTTATCTCAAATAGGGATGAGCTGAACAGATTTAAAACCATCTAAACCTCTTTGAACGTTAGAAGTTTCAAATTTAGAATCTCTTTATTCGAATGACCCAGAAGTGAGCCATAAGAACCATGGGAGCATCCCTGCCTTTGAACTTTGGCTTCTGGAGTGCAGGCTCTGAGTGAGCTGCTCATGTGATTCTCAGCACAGCTTGAACCACGCAATTTCTCACTGCTGCCTCTCTTCTGGCTGTGTGACAAGTCCCTGTCACTTGTCAGATGTCTCCCCCCGACTCTGAGCCTCACCTCTGCTACTCTTTTGTTATCTCCCTTGCTTTATCTCCCCTCCCTACCTTTGCTGTTTGCTTTCTCCAGCACATTTCTCTCTCTGCTGACTATAGGCCTTCCCTCAGCTCTGCCCGAATCCCCATGTTCTTGTTTCTCTAAAGCCCTACATGTCCCAGTCTCACTGGGGAGGGCAATATAGGGCATGATCCCTAATGAAACTCTTGATGAACAGAGAAACATCCAGATCATTTTCAGTGCAGGCATATCACTGGCACTTTTCTCTATTTCTGTATGTCAGCAAGAAGGAGTTCTCAGTGAGGTTGGTACCCAAAGGAAGAAGAAGTCAGGGGAAGTCACTTTCAGTCGAGTTTTATTGAGAAGAGTTCTCAGAAATACCACGAAGAAACCTGTGGAACTCAGGGGAAAAAAGACACACCCACTGACACACCCACACCAAGTCCTTTGCTGTCACCCCTTGTGTTTTTTGCCCTCAAATGAAATTTGTAAACCTATTAAGCATTACCCCAAGTGAATTCTTACTGAACTAACATTTCCAGAGTGACCAAAATTGAGGAAAAGCCATTTTTCAGACTATGAAACAAAGCAGCAGGAAGGAGGACAGGGAAAGGCAGGGGGTTTCACTTCCCAGGCTCTCCTCTGCTGCTTGCTTTCTCCAGCTTTACCGATGTCAGCAATTGATGGATACGAGGCCATCTGCCGCCTCTCCTGCAGGGATGGCTGCCAAATTCCCTCTGAGGTCAAATATGAGATTTAATGGCCCCTAATGGTAGGAGCCACAGATGAGATGGCCTGAAAATGCACTCAGGTCCCACCAGAAACATACCAAAAGATGCTCTGCCCTGGAAAGTGCAATGCCGATTACAAAGGTGACTTGGTGTGTGGCATTCCAGGAGCTTTGTAACCACTGAATTGCTCTCTGCCTCTGCAGCAAAAAACAGTGTTTCCAGTTTTGCATCTTTCTTGGCTGTTTTATAGCTGGATGGCTGTGGGCACCCGTTTGGAGGTGCTGGTTGTAATTTTGTTCTCTAGGGAATTTCTTTCTAGCAGCCAGCAAGAAATCCCCCATTTACATGACAACCAAAAGAAAAGCAAGTCACCCTGTCTTAAAATGAAAAGAATCCAGTTTAGAATGTGAATAGAGCTACAAATTACCAAGCAAAAACACAAACCCAAGGAACTCAATGTTTGTAAACTGATTGGGTTTTATCGGGGAAAAAAAAAAGGAAAAAAAAGGAAAAAAAAAAGTGAGGAAAGGAGGAGCCCTGACACACTTTATTGCTCATCTACATAAATAGATAATCGAATTTGTTTTACTGAAAAGTTCATTGTCTTTTTGAGCCGAGTGGAGGAGTTTCAGCTTCACTTTCCTCTTTTTGTCCAATAGGAAAGTACTTAGCTGCTGGATTTTGAAGAATTTCGAAAGTTGACTGGGGGTCCTGAGCCTGTGCAAAGACTCTGAACCCATCATCATCGGGCAACCTCTTCCTGGAGTCCTAAAGGTATTGCTTACTTGGACAAACAGCCTGAAAAAACATCCTGTGCCCATGTGTGCCTAGATTGGATATAAAAAAATTCAGAAACGGCAGAGGATTGTGTTTAACACAGGGATTTGCAGTGTCACTTTCAAAAAGATCACAGAACTATTTCTGTGTCTTGCCAGACAACACCAGCAATACAGCAAGGCCTTTTTGTACTCTCCTTTAGCACTCAGAATACTCTCAGTTGCTGGGAACTACAGAAGTGGTCTTGAAAGCCAGGAGCCAGTATCAACCCACCTACAGAACACATGGAAAATACAGAGTATTTAATGTTACGCAAACCCTTTTTTATTAAATGCATTTGGGTATGGCAAAGGCAGGACCTCTGACTCCAGCTGTAGTGACAACAGGTTTAACACTCTGGGGCAACACTTTAAATAAAAAAAAAAAGATAATGCCAAGGACACTGGTGTTCATTTAGTGCTGGAATTGTCCCTTTCTCTCCCAAAACTCAAATCCTCACAGTCATTTCCCATTTCCTTCATGCAGTCATTTCCCTTCTCAGTTTAGCTTTGAGCAACAGGAGTTGCTTTAGGTTTGGGTTTTGAGGTTGGTTGCTTTTGGTGCTTTTTTTTTTTGGTGTTTCTTTTTTTTATTATTATTATTTTTGCTAAGCCCTCATTAACTCCACTCATGCTGTCTTACTCTGTTTGCCAGTGCTTAAGCAGTGCTTTTTTAAAAAAGCAACCAATTAGCACCTCATCAGCTTCAATTAGAGGAGACAAAAGCAGTGTAAAGATAACTCAATGAGAGGGGGTGGCACAACATCGTGTAATCACTTAAGACAGCGGTGAGCATTCCCTGTGCTGGCTCTGCCAGGCTGAGCCTATTCACCTTTTTTTGCTTCTTTCAGGATGCATTTAAGAGTTGGGGATCTTTTTCTTTTTCTTTTTTCTTTTTCTGGGAAGCCAGGCCTCCCAGGAGTCTCAGAGTCTGTCATTCAGGGCTACCTGTTTACAGCTCAGCGACCAGAAGGACCTAAACAATCCTATATTGTACGCCCAGTGCTTCCTTAAACTTAGGCTTCCACAAAGGCATGTTTTCAGAAACTGGGCAGAATAAGTTAAAGGCTGGCTTTATACTCATTAAGTGTTCTGCTTGTACTGTCTTCTAATTACATGGCAGGGCAACAATGTCTTTTTTTTGTCAATGGAGTTCTTTGGAGCAGTTAATTTGGTGCCTGTACTAAATGCCCCCAAACATTAATTAGTGTGGAAGGAACCCTAATTTCCTCGGCGGCTTTCCTCTCCATTTACTTCCCTTGTTTTCACATAGGCTTGGATGAGCCTCTATAATGAAATTACCTCATTAATGCCTTTATTCTTTCGGAGTAATTCATTCAAGATCTACCATTTAGTTTTAATTTAATGCTGTCAAAAGCAAAAGGTGCATTCATGTCTTTGATTAGTGCATTTTTTTCCTCTCTAAAGAGTGGACAGATTTAAATTATTAAGATGGCAAGTAGTGAGTTATAATTGGATACAAGCAGCACTTCAGTGAATATTAAATGCTTTCAAAGCCTGGCCTATCTGCTCTGCTGACTATTAACTGTGTCCAGTGGGTTCTTCTGTGGGGTTTGAATTAACGGCACATTAGCTACTGTGAAGCAAATGAAGTTTAATTTTGTTTATAAAAAACGTTGCAGTTGCATTTATCAACATGACATTTCCTTGTAGCAGAGCTCAGTTTGCCCCATTATCCTACCCTGACCTCATTGCTTGGTTAGTCCAGCTCACACGGGAGCTCATCCTGGGATCAGCTTTGCAAAGTCTGTCTGGAGACCTACCTGGGTATGGCTTGGTGCCTAAGACCTGGGAAATTCTAAACATTGTCACCTTAGCTGCATTTAACCACCCTGATAATTCGCTTACAGAGTAGAGGGGCACAAAGTGTATTTATGATTAATGGGGGATGCAGAGGCATGGACTGGGTAGGGAGTCCATGATCTCTCTTGATCTCCTAAGGATCCCTTGATCTTTAATTGTCTCTACCCTCCCTCCTTTTGTTCACAACTCCCATCACAAACTACCTGAGATGCATCAGAGAAACACAGATGGCAGAAGACTTCTGCAACCTGCTTGGCACATGCAATTTAGGATTAAATAATTAGAGTTTATTGGGTGTCTGCAGTGCTCCAAGTGGTCAAAGATCAGTCACATACTTGGGCCAGGACCTCTGCAAGGCCCTGTGCTCCGAGGGCCTTTCATTTTGAAATATCCCCAAGGATGGAGATCCCTCAACCTCTCTGGGTACCTCTTGCAGTGGTTATCCGACTCCAGAGTGATGTTTTCCTTCAGTACTTGGCAGGGAATTATTATATATTCAATGCAAGCACCAACTATAATAGGATAACTTGAATTGATAATATTTTATAAATAACATCTATTTTAGCTTTATTATGTATTGTATTTATTATAAATATTTGATATATTTAGTGCATATTACATAGGACACGTGCACTATAATATACATCTATTATGACTGCAATCGCAAGACACACACAGAGCAGTGCTGTTTATCCTTAGAATCTTTCCCACCTGTGCTGTAAAAGCATCTTGGGTTTGGATTAACATCTCCTCCCAGCACGAGCAGGAGCAAACCTTTGTAGTTATTTGTTCCACTGTGGTGCAAGGTCAGGGGAATTTTGAAGTGATTTCTGAATGCATGGTTTTCACTATAAGCTGTGTCTCACTGCCCTCTCATGGCTGGATTATCCATGGATATCCCACTCTCATTTTCCTTAGGTTCTTGCACGAAGGTTCTGGCCAGCATAATTTCTCTGAATTTCCGCCCCTCTCGGCACAGCCAACCACAACTCCATCCCAAAGGAGCTCTGGCATCTGCCTCTTTACCCCCGCCCTTTTCCAGCAGACACAGGTAGGTAGGACCAGGCTGTCAGAAATGTCATTCCCTAGACACTTAGTCCCAGCAGATAGGAAAAGAGTTCCCAGGAGCAGGAACACAACCCCCACCTCCCACCTGGCTGAGCCCAGAGTCCACCCAGTGCTCACCGAGAGCTGTGGGGAGCTGAAATTCTCCCTGAGAAGCCGTGCCCGGCAAACTGTGCCCCCGCCCCTCTCACCTTTCTGGCAAAAAGAGCAGCTGCCTCCTCCTGCTGGGTGCTCCCTGCTGCGGACAGGTGAATGGCTCGGGCAGCTCCGCCGACTGTGCCAAGGGCAGGTGACAATGCCAGTGGGTCACACCAATGCCGAGGAACCTCAGGTCGTTCGCAGGGAAGAACCAGCCAAGAAGGGATGTTTTTCCACTGAAAGGGAACAAACAGGGACAAGAACTAAAGAATTTGGGGCAACACAACCCCCAAACCTACCCAGTCTCCAGCTGCCACACGCTTCTCTGGCCAGACAGACCCAAATGCACCCCCAAAACAGCCTGGGGGCAGGTCCAGCTGCTCATTTCCAGCCATGCCCAAACATCCAGTGCCAGTATCTGTCAGCCCCTTCTCCTCTCTGTCCTGGACTACTGGCACCTAAGACATGTTGGCACCACTGCATTGATTAAATACCCACAAACACGTATTGCCAGTACCAGTTTTCTCTGCCCACCCAGGACACA
>WAAG01043822.1:0-19641 GCA_013390105.1 Tichodroma muraria
AGGAGCAGACACAGGCCCTGGGGCTGGGTGATGACCACCAGACCATCATAATTTCCTCTGAAGTTTCCCTCTTCAGGAGAGCCAGACAGTGTTACTACCTTCGTGTGGGCAGGGTTGTTTCCTGCTGTGGGCTCATGCAATATGATAAGGCGGATCATGTCTGAGGTGACAGTGCATCCTGCTGGAGTGGTATCCTCCTTGATCAGGGGCACCCATACAGCTGCTATTCAGAGACATGATCTCTGTGTCCTGACACGTGAGGTGGGGTGAACCAAAGTCCTCCCGGTTGCACTTACTAAATCATACTGGGCAGAAGAATCGTTGCTCTGGTACAGGTTCCATGCCACTGTAAAATTCCCCTGTGGGAAGGATATAATTGGAACTTTTGGGGAGCTTCTGAGTTTTATGAACCTTCTATTTGCCTTCACCCTGTAGAACACCTTCCAGCATGAAAACACTTGGGCGACATGAGAACAGTAAATTACAAAAATTTAGACGATGTTGCCAGCATCATCTAAATTAGAATTCATGTCGAATAGTTTCCATTTAGTAGACAGGATTATTCTGTCCCACTAAAACTAACATCATCATCTGGGATAATGGAGGAACTTCAAGCAAGTGTATAACTGCTGTGGAGGTAACAATATCTATACACAAATTTATATGTTTAGATAAAACTCCTTCCTCTACCAGAAGGGAGAATGTTCTCCTGCAGGAAATATGGAAATAACATAGTAAATAAAGTAAGCTGTGGGGGGAGATGACTGTTTTTTGCTTTAGCATTACTTCCTGCTTTAGCACTGCCAACAGAGCTAATGTCATTAAGCTTTTATCAAAATTTTTATCTACCAGTCATTATGAATGGAGTTTCAAAATAAAGACATTATAAAGGTAATATTTTTTCCCTGTTAGTGAGGCTTAACATCTCACAGTTTTCTTTCCAGTGTTCATTTATGAACATACCAGTTGGTACAAGTGCCCAGAGAAAGATGGAAGAGAAAAAATACTGCATTTTTCTGACCCTGATACAATGTCAATTTTAGAACTGGCTTCCATTTTTTTTTGCTCTGCAAATACTGTATCTAAACCAGTTGAGTGCAGATGTTATGAAGCGTTTATACAGAACAGCATTTGAATCTACAATTACTTTTCAGTTAAAAATTATATTGGCAAAACAGGAGAGGTTTCATAGCAACTCAAAGCTACATGTAACATTTCAAATGCTGTTGCTGTCATAGTTACACAGTCCCCACAAGCAAGCTCTATAAAAACATGCTAGATTTCAGTAATGTCAAAAAATGGCTGATTGTCACACAGTAATATCATGGTTTATTCCAGTCTCATGGGAGGTTAAAATTAAGGCCTCAGCTAAAATTAAAATCAGTTGTTAAAAAAAACCCCAAATTTATTTTTGATACAGTTTGTCTCATTAAAAGGAGCCAGATGTTAGCCATTGATTAAAAAACTTCCCGTGGCTATAAGTTACTGTCTATCAAAACCCATTCTGTGTCCATACTGTTTGTCAGGTCACAGACCAGTGCTGCCCTTTGTGCACATTGGGTACAGACAGACTTGAAGCAGCAACAATAAATCTGTGAATGCCTTTGCACTCAAAGCTTGTTCCCATTTCAGATTATATCGAATATTCTTCTTCCACTTCTACATAGTGATTAGATAATTGGGGTGATGCAAAAATATTTATGGATGATTTAATTCCCCTGTTGGATTCCCATACTGAACTGACAAGATCTCTCTTGTTATTTCAAGGCCAGCATGCTGTTCTTTCCTTCTGTTTTTGACTGCACAGTATCAATTCATAGTCGTGTTCCTTACACAAAGGAAGTCTAAAATATTAAAGAAAATAAAAGGATTTTCAGCAGTGGATGGTTCTTTGTGGTGAAGCTGAAATGCTTTCATTACAGAGGATCTTACAAGAATCTTCAGCTAACAAACCAAGCTTAACGTACCTCTCTACCCATAAAAATTTTCAGCTCCAGACCCTGCTTATATTCTATTTGATTCTTTTTCTATGTACTTACATGAAAAGGATAATTCCTGTGTTGGCCATGGCATAGGAGAGCCCTAAGATGCCGCTGCCCATAATGGCATTGCTGAGGTTGAACGAGGACATTCCAAAGGAAGTTCTACCCCTGTGCTGTTGGGCGCAAGAACAGAAAATGGCAATTCATTTGCACTTTACTGAGCATGACTGGCTAATTATCCTCATTGCTGATATACCCCGTACTGCTCCCTTGATCCCTAGAGGTGGGCTTTTTCAAGGATCAGAAGCCCAGAGACACTTGCCACCATATGGAGTCTCTTCACCCCAAAGACAGCTGTGCTGGTAGTGTTTGCCTCTTCCCACTCTTTCATTGTCTCGGTCAGGAGGAGGCGCCTACCTTCCTGACAGGCAACTAAAGTGACACAGTTACACTGGCTGTGCTGGCCAGCCTCTATGGAAATACATGCCGTTATCAAATCGATTTCTCAATTATTGATTTTTAAATATTCAGATGTTCAAAAAAATAAATACAATAGATTATTGAGTTTGTCTCCAAGTAGAATGTGCTTTTTTTGGGGGGGGAACTAAAAATGTGTCTGGAGGAGGAAAGAAAGGAGCACTACGTGCCTTGGGCTGGAAGCAGAAGAATGGAAGAGAACAAAACCTAGGAGAGAGGGGATGGTGTGTGAGTGAGTTACAGCTGACACCAAGGGGAAAAGAAAAAAGGAACATGGCTCTTAATTTTAATTTCCAATCACAAATAATATTTTTGATTTTATATGATCATTCCCTAATAAAATGTATAACACAACTGATAAAATAATGCCTTTTATTTCATCAAATTCACTAAAAATTGAGTAACATTAAATCCTGAGCAGAGAGGTACCCACATGCACACCCCAGGAACTGGTGCTATGTTTCCACTTGCATGTGGAGTTGTCTAGGGAGTTGGAGGTGTGTTGACTGTGTAGTGCTCAGCATCATAAAGCCAAAACAATAATGTCCTTTCTTTAAATCAATGCAGCTGAATGCAGATTCATTTACATTGATGCTGGAAACTAGAAATATAAGCATGTCTGCACTAAGGCACAGATCTACCTGGCTGTAGGAACAACTAAGTCCTTCTGAGCCCAATGTCCTGTCAGGAAAAGGGGGCAAACCCACCCTGTCTGCACATCTCAGCTGAGATTACATGGAGATGTTACTGAAGTTCAAGTGTGATCTGAGGAATTTTTATGATTACTTGTGATGGAAAGACTCAGTTTTACTTGCAAGACAACAGAAAGGGTTTGCTGCACTAACTGTTAGAAAAGGTGTTTATTCTTTGAAAGCCAAGATTATGCTGGCCAAGCTCCAGAGTAATTTTTCGTACTGACACATTTAGAAAAAATCAGGTCAATAAGATCTATTTTGTAGTTATTCATTCATTCATTCATTAAAAATGAATAAACTTACATATTCTTCATTATAGTCTTCCAATTTCTTTTTTTCCAGATACCCATTTGTAAGGAACTTCTGACTTTCTGCATCATCACTAGCAAAGGGACTGAACACAAAGAAAAATAAGAAAACATTAGATAAAGCTTATGACACACATTTTATTTGAGCACTGCCTTTTGTCATCAGTGGAAACTTTCCTTTGACATTGCTCTGAATATTTAAAAATCCTTGAGAAAAAATCTCTGTTCTCCTGTAAAGTTCTCATGTCCAGTGGCATGTATAGTAGACTTTTGCTTTGATTTGGAATCTAGTTTTAGACCCAGTAGTCTTCAAATTACATTTGATTGCGGATGTTGGAAAGCAGATCCGCACTGCCATTGACACGCTAAAGCTGAGCACGTGCTTCATGACTGGGGAGCAAAGCGCCTTGCCACTGCCGTGTTGGAGATACGTGCTGGAGGGTGCAGCAAGCTGAGAGCTAGAGACTGATGGCTGGCTTTGAGATGTCTTTTTCCTTGCAAGTGCTAGTGCTGTGGGGGGTTCTGCTGGAATGTCTGAGGGTGGGCTGTCCCTGCTGCCCTCCACACCTTGTCCTGGGGAGCATTCCCCCTCAGTGTGCTCAGACTGAACCGTTCTGAGGGTGTATTAATTTACACAGGTACTTGTGTATTAATGTACACACATTAATGCATGTATTAGGTACTATCCGACTGGTGTAGCTGGAAATTGCCAAGGGGTACTCTGTGTTGGGAGCCTGCAGATGTCATTCCAGGTGGTGGCGGGCAAGGGGGGTCTGGGCTGCCTTGCTGTTCTGGGCGCACTGTCCTCCAGAGCACAGAGCAGGGAGGGTCAGCAGAGGGGGAAAACTTCCCAGATGCCAGATTAGTGAAGACTGCTTATTTTGTTTACTGCTTTCTAGCCTCAACAGAACAGATAAATGCTTACCTCCTAATTGCAGCCTTTTCCGAATCAGCCGGCTCTGTGTAGTTGTCTTCGAGGCTTTCCCCACTGTTGCTCTGGCCATCAGGTTCGATGTTGACTTTTTGCAGCTCCATGCGATCCATTAGAACGGTCAGCGCTTTCCAGCACACACGCTCGCTTCTTCAGGGTAAACAGCACTGTGCCGTCTGCTTGCAGCTCCTCTCTATCATGCAGGGACTGCCAGAACAATCTGTTCTGCAAACAAAACACAACAGAACTCATTAGAGTTTTCTTCAAATTAGATAAACCAGTGTGAATTGTTTGGTTTGTGTTTGATCTTTGTAACAGCGTTAAGAGGAAAAACTGTTGCAGACTGGGAAAATTCTGGGCAAGCATAAAAGTCTCTTTATATGCCAGCACTTGGTTCTCCTGTCTCCCTTCAAATGGTAAAGGGTGCAGAGGCCAACCGATGCACAGCAAACATCCAGCATCTGAAAAAAATACAAAGCCAGCAGAAAATAATTTCCTGAACTGCTGCTTTTGAGTTTCTAGGGGAGGGTGATGCCGAAATGCTTTCTGATAAAAACAGGAGTATAGCTGGCTTTCTCATTTGTTGTAAGATCAATGTTGTCACAGGTTTAAATGTTTTGTAGATTTGTTCCTTTCACTGGGACCTGACAGAGGTGAGCATCTCTGTATGACCATTTTTTGATAATTAGGAGGTGCAATTCTGATAGGCCAATTTCTGTTTTTAAGTGGACTGGTGTTTAACTCTTACTTGACCCATCACTGCAAGCTCTGTCTTACACAGGATTGTTACATGGATTTTAGACTGATTATATTTACCCCATGAGAAAAATTCTTGCCTTTTAAAAATCATATGAATAAATGTTCAATTCTTTATTTCTTGTATGGGCCAAATGAGATTTTATGACCCAAATTTACAGAGAACTTCACCTCTGAGATTTCAGCAGCTGTGTGCTACAGACTCATCTGTAGATACACATGTGAATTCATTTGCTTGTTATCAGATTCAAAACAATGTGCAAGAAGAGTTGCAGTTCTGCAATCTTTCTCTCTTTCCAAAGACATTCCTTGATGTATTTTATATTTCCATTCCACAGCTGAGGGGACACCACTGAAGGGAGTGAGCAGAGATCAGAGAGCACATCCTTTGGACCATTTACCTGCTTCCTTGCAATCAGGCACACTGGACAGATTCATGACAATTTTCATAAATATGACATCAAATGCAGCTCAGCACTCCATAATAACAATATCAGAAAACACTGCAATAAATAATTTCTAAGTCTGGCTCTTTGCAATATTAAATCTGCAATTATTTAATAACCTTTCTCCTGGGTTTGCATTTTTGGGTGTATAGGTCCAGCTCAATGACCAGACCTTTGCTACCCTCTGATACTGATCATATGCTGTTCTTAAGAATGTCTACAAGCATATCTGTAGCAGCAAGATGTTGGAGTGCCTGTGTTTAAAATGCAAATATAAACTTTAAATACCAACTCTGGAGGTTAGATCTGATTCCAGGCCAGAAATTAATGTCAAATTCCTTGCTTCTTACTAAAAGCATTCACCCAGATCAGACAACTGAAAAGGAGAAGCAATATCACAGTGCATTAAGAAATTTCCTACCAGAGAGAGCAGCTGGCTTTAATTCTTTTTGCTGTCTCACAGAGTGTTTGTGTGTGTGAGGGGATGAGTGACTCAGGCATCAGGGCAGAACTGCTGGCACTCTCCATTCCAGTGCCTGGGGGATTCTGCCTGCTCAGGATATGAACAACTCCATGAGATAAAAAACCAATAACACTCCCTCCTCACCCCTCCACCCCCAATAGAGCCCTAAGATCCATGGTTTCATTCACAGAACTGTCTTCAAATGCAGAGACTGCCCTGTCTGAGAGAGGTTTTCCAATTATTGATGCTTATTTTTAATCTGAGGTGTAAAAGCCAGGCAAACAAATCTAACTGTGCTTTTCCCTGTTCTGGTAAAGGGTAAAACCTCCCCTGTGTGCACTGCCTAACTTGTTGGAGAAATGTGTTTTCCAGAAGTGGCAGTCCAAAAAATACAGATCTTCAAAGGGATGGGAAATGGAGGAAAAATAAGCAAAAGTGTTGCCAGGAATTAAGCTGCACAAAGATTAGGTTGAGGATGAAAGCTTGTGCAGCACAGCAAACAATTTGGAAAAGTTGACTGAAAATATATGTTACAGCATAAGAATCATCTGGACATTGCCCTGTCAAACATTTACACAGGTCATCTGATTTATGGGTGTCACTTCAAGAGGCTGTGGAATTACTGCATAAAGCAGTGATTTTCTATTTTTTTAAATTGTTTTTAATCTGTGAATTCCTAAAAGTCCTTTGGTGAAAGTACAAAGCCTCAGGTGGCAAAACTAAGTCTGTTGAGATGTTGCTTTCTTGCAATAGTAACTTTTTAGGGAGAGGTTGGTAGAACTCCAGAGGTTTACAAACCATGAGCAGAAAGCCATGGGCATAAATGTGGTGAGAGTGAGACCCATAAACCAGGCTCGTTATTAGATTTGAATCCTGCGAACACTAATAACTGTGATTATGACCAATGATGCCTTTGAACTTTGGTAGAACCGGACAGAGCTGGTCCTTAGTTGATGGCAATCCATATCTTCAGGTTCCTAGCACTGCAGATACTGTGGGGTCTGGGAGATGTACAGGTGCTGGTAGCATGCTCTCCCCACAAGTAACGTAGAAGAGGCAGAGCTGTCGCTTCTTCACCTGAGGGGGACATGGGGTGACCCTGTACCTCTGGAGTCATTACTCAGCCTGCAAGATATTTAGATAAAGGGGAACGCACTGCCATTGGGCTCTCTATGTACCCTTCAGGGTTTGTGCTGGCTGGATTGCTGCGCCTAGGGAGATGGCCAGGAACCAGGGCAAGGATGGCATGAAAGCACAGCCACCAGAGTTGGGCAGGCCTGGGCCCTGCCAGAAGCTTAGACTGTAATATTGGAGGAGAAACACCAAAGTTCATCTGCTTTAGCTTCCCTGGGATTTAATGTTTTCTGCTTCAGAGCTATGATTTTGGTGCCTAAATATACAAGAGAAACCTCTTAGATTTCCAGTGTTCCTCAAACTTGCCTTCAATACAGTGATGCTTTTTTTCTGCCTCTTGTAGCATTTGGCTGAACAGAAAAGAGTTTTCTTAAAGTATGGTATTAAAATGAAGTACTCATTGCAAAAGAAATTCACCTATTTTTAGAGGGCAGTTATTTATCTCTATAAAACTAATTTTCCTCTTCAAGTGTAGGGTACTGTTCTGCATAATTTATTAATTAATGGTTTCAGCAATGATTCAGAAAATGATGAAATTTTTGGCATCTGATTTCACAATGTTATTGATTTCTGTCCAGTCTGTAGTTAGAACATTAGGCAAATGGACAACCACTGGGCAAATAATGCTGGGTCATAGATATGACTAACATTTTCTTGAGTTTTGCAATATCAATATTTGTAATCTCTGCCATGGTACTTGATTTAGCAGATTTTGCCAGAGTTTTCATCTTCATGACAGTGACTTTATAAGATTATTGTTTATGTGGCTATTTCAAAATGAAATAAGTGTTGCAGCTGTGAAATAAACAATTAAAATGTTAAGCCTGTTTTCCCAAATTAATTTGTTTAAAGAAATATTAGCCAAGTAACTCAAGAGCCTGGAAAAAATTCTCAGAAGATAGCCAAAGGCTGCAAAGGAAAGTAATCATCCATTTCTTAATTGACCGGACAATTTTGAATACTTTTGTTGCCTCTATGGTTGCTCAGGTTTTGATTTTCTGTACAAAAGAGAAGACTAAATTTCATTCCTGAAGAAACACTAAAGGTATTTGCCAGCACAAATTACCATGTCAGTAAATCTTAAGGCACCCATCCTTCATATTGCACTTTTATTTACAGATTCATTAAATTATAATTTGCAATTTCTGAATATGTCAGTAGTGCCTAAAATACATTGATAAAATTTTATAAAGAAAAAAAGTTTACCTCTGAGTTGAGCAGGTTCCTTTCCTCACTTGCTAGCCAGGTTATATCTTTTAGGAATTGCACCTGTAAGAAAAAGTTTACTCATATGCAACCTAGAGCAGTTGAACAGTGATTTAAAGACAAATGGGAGTGTATGGGATGGACCAATCAACAGCTGCTACACCCAACAACTCCCTTTGACAAACTTGCGTCAGCTCTTTAAAAAAAAAGGGAAAAGAAGAAGAAAGGTAAATCAGTTTATTGGAGCACACTGAGGGCAAACATCTCAGTTACCGGAGCTATTTGCTCTCTGAGCTTAGTCCTATTTCAAAATGCTTATCCTCAGAACGCTCCACCCAAGCTTGATCACACTTCTATTTGACAGTCTGAATTTTTGAATAATGTGCATGCATTAAACTTGCAGTAGAGCCAGGAAAATAAGTTCTGGGAGAAATACCTATTTGCTCCCACACTGCTCTTATCTCTGTGACAACAGAGCTACATCTTGCACTACCTGTCTGGACTTGGTCTGAAGTGTACGCTTTCAAAGGGGCTGTTTGACCCACGCCTTAGTTTCCCAGTTGAAATATTTAATGTAATTTCAACTGAGGAGATATATGTCCAGTGACAAATGTTATTCATTTAATGGCAATATAGACTTGTGGAGAAGCATTTAATTATCTGTGATGTGTCTGTAATACTGCAGAATTTACTGTAGAATTTTATCTAATTACATAATGACCATAAATAATAGCCACAACTGACCCTCCAGCCCTCCCACCCATGTAGGCTTTGTGATTAAAGCCCTCGTACTGGCCTGACTGTGAAGGCAGGAAGGCAAGTGAGGGGATGTAATTTTTAATTCTTAGAGTTTCCTGTGGAGCACTCAGACTGCTGTTTTAGCTCAGGCTGGGTGACAACCTGTGAGAACCCAACCCTGCTCCACTGTGACCAGGCCTTCTGCCTGCTTGCTGCCAGCACTGGCTATGGTGCACTGGTTTCAGAATTCCCCCTCGGAAAAGAAATCTGAGTTCCAATATAGCCTCAGACAAATAGTTTAACAAAAATAAGCTCTGTCTCCCTCAGTTCTGCATTCCCATGAAAAGATAACTAATTGTAAGGCCAGTCATACCATATGATGCCAAAAGTAGTGCAATCCAAAGATTAAGAGGTGCAAGGCTTAGAGCCAGAGGTCCTATCTTGATTTAAACCTAGCTGGAAAAATGAACAAATTTTTGGGCTGAGACTGGTTGAATGGACTTTGATTCCGAGAGCTCTCTGTGTTTTCCATTTCATCAGTTGATCTAATGAGGGAAACAGGCTTTCCGTCTAAGGCATATGACCAAGAATAGGTGTCCTTAATGTATTAAGGCAGAAGTTTTTGTATCAGCAGAAGTTTGATACCAAGTTGTCCTATGCCATTGCTAGCGTGAGAGAGCAGAGCTGCCAGGGGAGCTGGGGAAGGCAGCTGTGCTCTGCTTGAGCCTGTTTGCTTTGCACACTTGACAGGGCTGTGGCTATGGGCAGCCTCCTTGTTTCACTGCTGCTCGTGTAGCTGTTTCATGCAACAATAGGGGAGAGAAAAACATTTCTTTAAACAAAGGAAAATAAGACCGCAAACCATAAAGAAAACAGCAGGGAGACTTGGGGTCAGATGTACTAACAAATCAGCAACAGCTGTGAAAATTACTTCTGATACATTTTTTTGAACCTGATTAAATAAATAATAATCAAGATTAGAGGTAATTTCCTCTTCAAATACCAAAAATATCCATGTCTATCTCTGATTCCCACTGAGTCTAAGCAGTGTGGCACAATTGTCTCTGTAGCCACATCGAGGTAGTTGGGTGGATCTTTCCTCAGTGCATGGGGGTATGGAGTCATCAGGGTTGATGGTGCTCAGCAGTGCCCCGTCCCAGCACCTGATGGCTCAAAGATGCCAGGCAAGGCGTGCAGGCAGGCGGAGCTGGCAGAAACTGTTCACACGCCTGTTGGCAATTTTTTCTGCAGGGAAGAGCCAGCTAACACAGTTTTTTAACAGTTTTTTTTTTACTCTGCTAGTTCTGTCTTCCTATCCCTAACTAGAAAAGCACTGCTTAATTTTCACCAGAAAAGTCTTCTTTCAGCAGAGCACAAATGTCAGTGTCCAATTTTCACACTGAAGGGAAGCACATGCTAACTCAAGGCCCTTTCTGTTTTGTCTTCAGCTTGGCTGTGTTTGATTTCACTATTTGTAAAGAAAACTTTGTATTTGCTAGTATTGCTTGAGGTCATGCAAGAGTTCAGAGAAAAACAATACATTTTCTTTTTGTTTTTTGACAAAGAGCATGATTAAATTCTTGATTAGAATGTTGGAAACAGTGAACAAAAGAGAGCACAACTTTATGATATCCACCCTTGCCTCTTGTAGTTGAATCTAGCTTTCTGTGTGACATGTCTCTGCCAGAGAGTCATGCAGTTGGAGTAGCTTCATCTACATTCAAAAAAAGGGCCAAGTGTACTCTTGGTTACTTTTCCACTGAAAGCTACTAAATAAAACTCTTCTTTGGTAACTTGTGGGATCACACTACAAGCTCCATTAGTCACCTCAGCGCCTATGGAGCACCCTGAAGCTCACCAGGGAGTATCTGCCCAGCCTAGACCCCTGTTTACCCTTTCTCTGAGGAAGCCAGATTAGCTGCAGTTAAAATTATGATATTTGGTAGATGTTGTAATTTTCTCTTCTGGTGCCTTCTGGCCACCTTATGTCTCATAGAGAAAACTCCTGTTGCAGTAACACCTGCCATTGCTAACAGGAGAAATTTGCAGGCATGGCTGATCTGAGGACTGAGGACACATTTCCTGAACATAGAAAGCAGGAGCAATATTCTGTAGCTGTAAGTGTGTATTTCTAGAATCTTCTAGAGTTAGAAGGGTGTTTCCAGAGCAGAGGTTTTTGGCAGAACTTGGAGCTGGCAGTGGTGGCAGTGCCATTAAGAAAAGCTCAGTGGTCCTTTGTCCCCCAGGCACAACCTTCCACATTTGCCACACCAACAGGTTCCATTTTCTTAACACTATAATGCTCTTTAGGGAGCAAGATCTCTCAGCCATTGCTCAGAGTCCTTGTTTGAGCCAAAGAGTAATCAGAGCTGGTCTGGTTGTGTAAACTGGAGGTGCTGGCCCAGGGCTTGGTACTTGAGATCTCCCAAACATGGGGATCATTGCTGGGGAAAGTCCAGCACGTTCTGCTGTCTGCCTCTGCCCCATATTTTGCCCCCCATGCAGCTGGTGGTCAGCCTCCAGGATCTGGGCTTGGGCAATGCTGGCCAGGGCTGTGGTGCTGCCCTTGTGACTGCTTACATAGCTGTATCTGGAGCCTAGGTTGACAAAAAGGCTTTACAGCATGAAATAAGATTGTACTGAACATGCTGGAGATGTTTTTACCAAAATACTAGGTACATATTTTTTTCCATATTTTGGCCTTGTTTTTATGGAGCTTGAGATCGTGTTAAATGTTTAACATTTCCCTGTTTTGCAGTAATTGCTGCTCTCTGACTCATGCTACTTTCCTCTTGACACAAGAGTCTTTATCTGTCGGTGTTTGCTTCTTGCTCAAATACTATCTTCTGAAGATGAAGGAGATTTTGTTGTCGCTCTGTGTTTAGTTTTCACTCTGTATTCATTGTCATTGGCACTGAGGCAGTGTGCAGGGCAAACCAAAGTGTATTTTGCAGTTTCGCTGTGGCTGTCTGCTCTACACTAACACACCACAAGTAAAAATAATCCTGCTGATGATAAACCAGCTGCATTCAAAGAACCTGACCCTACATAGCCATGTATACACAAGTCCAAACCCCATCTTAAAAGGGTTGGGAAGCTTTTTGCAGGGATCTTCTTGGTATTATTTGACTCTTGCTACGTTTTAGCCTTAGAAGTACCCATTAAAGATGAGGGGTTTTCCTCAGTTTTTTAAATTTTAAGGCCAAGAGGGGCAATGATACCTTCTGCACCTCAAGCAACCTGAATTCTCACTCAGATCCTGCAAATTCAAGGTGCAGCATGATTTCAGCTGGACAGAAACATTTGAATTTTTCAAAATAGAAAAGTTTGGGAAAGGAATGTTTGTTTAATCTGGGGGAAGATAGAGGGAGGCACAAGAGCAAGCTACAGCTGCTTGAAGGGTACTTACAAAGATTACAGAGGCAGACTCTTCTCAGTTGGTCCAGGAAGCCCAGAGGTGGGGCAGAAGCCACCAGAGTGTGGGAGGTTCAGATTGGACATGAGAATGGCAGTGCAAATTTGGAACATGTTGGTGAGGGAGCAGAGGCTGCAGAGCCACGGTCCTTTGAAGGTTTTTGAGGCTTTACAAGGCAAAGTTGTGTCCAAGATGACCTGGTGTTCCTGTCACCCGCTCCTTGTGGAGGAGGCTGGACCAGCTGCTCTCCACAAGTCTCTTACAACCAGTGTTTTGATGAGTCTGTGAAACTGCTTAGTGCCACAGACACAAAGATATTAAAGATGCTCTCAAAAATACCGATGGCAGGAATGCAATTAGATGAGACACGGCCAGACATTAGGCAAACAACACTCCATGTGCCAGAAACAAGTTATAAAAAGGACTTACTGAAGGAATTCAATAGTCCATTGACTTCATGAAGAGATTTTCTGAAGAAAGTGGGCAGGGTTTGGTTTAAGCAGTCTTTTTGTCTTCACACATACACTGTAAATACATAACTACCCACAAAAGAACTCAAAGTGCTCTTTTAAAATACTAATATTCACAAATATTGTAAAAAAAAAAACAAACTGAGAAGAGTTGGTAAATGTGTTAAGTTGTATGTAGCAGAATAACTGGCATGTTCTGAAAAAGGTTGCAACATCCCGTGTTTCCTTTCCAAAAAAAGAATTTCTTATCCCCAAGTTTTTTTCAATCTTTCTGGCAATAATGATCTTCACAGGGCAATTATGAAAAGCTGCATTTGCAATTTGCTACAGTGAACTAAGAGGAAGAGTTAAAAAAGAATATTAAATAAAGCTCATGTGATTAATTTTATGAAATAGGATTCCTAATAACAAATACAAGTTTCAGAGTCATGGCTATAATTTACTATATATTAACTGCTTTTCTGCTGCACTTTTTGACTTTGTGTGCTTATAATATTAGGTATGACTACAGACAGCACAGGATATTTTCTTTGTGACATTACTGCTTCTCCCAGTTGCAATGACTCCTGCCACTTCAGATTGTATTTTGCTATGTACCTCCAGTTTTCCTTTTTACTTCAAAATATTGCTGCCCAATATGTTGAAGTAAAAAGGAAAACTGGAGGGACATAATACCTAACAAAAGGCCATTCACTTCAATGACTAAGAATGGAAGCAATTTACCTCAGTGTCTGTATAATCTCAATGGGGGAGAGAAGAACACCTCCTGAAAATGATTCAACCCCCCTAGAAGGTGCTTATGGTCGCTAGCTTCTTCAATGCACTTCAGACTGCTGCTTAAAGGCTTGTAGTATGAGTCTAGGCTTTGGGAAGGGTATAAGATATTACTCATACTATCTTGAAGAAGAACTTGCCACACCATTATTTTTGTCTTCTTTCTCTTTGAATGATGTTCCTCAGGAACAGAGGAAAAACATCCTCTAGATTTTTATCCCATGCCTTCTGTTGTTCTACATCTCCACCTAAAAAAAAATTACTACAGTGGTGCCATTTCCCCTTCCATTATTTTCAGAACACATTTGGGAACATAATGCACTGTCGGGGCGATTATTCCTGGCTTCAAGCATTGCCTGAGCAAAGGCGGGGGGTGGGGGGGTACCTGAATATTTTCACCACAAGTCTGTGTCTATTGTTTGCTCTGAAAATGTCCATGTGTGTTAGAAAGAACGTATTGTACATGCTCTACATGGAATGAAGCTGAGCAAGCAAAGCTGCGTGGCAAAAGAATAATGAATTCACTAAGTAGTAGATTGGTGCTGCTGCATACTACAGAGTATAAAACTATGATTTTATGTGTTTTTAAATATAATAGCTGAGTAATATTGAGCTATTATATCCCTTTTTATACTGATATATATGACAAGTCTTATTGTAATTTATCCAGTCTCTTTTCACTCTGCCTTTTGCTAAGGGTAGAGAACTCCATTTTCAGCTGACTACAGAGCACCTGGGGTTTCTCACAGTTGCTGCCATGTTCTGCCCAAATGCGAGCAAGTGATCCAGGCTCTCAAATAACACTGGTTGGACACATTCCTTGAGCGGTGAGAGTTGCTGAAACTTAGGAGCTCTAGGAGCATCATATTGGGCATGGCTTTGGAACCTCTGCTTCTTTTAAGACCTGGAAAACATGCAGGTCCAGAAAGAAAAGGAGTTAAACTTAGTTTAATATTTTGATCTCCATCCTTATTTTAGGAGGCTAATTTTTCTAGCAGCTGCAATGACTTGCTAAAACATGAACAATTCATCAGAACTGGCCCAGCTCAGATACAACCTGCCAGAGCATTTCATCTGTGTGGTTTCCACCTCTGCTGCCACTTCTCATGGAGACCCTTCAGCTGTGAGTAAGGAAAGGTTTCCAGCAGGATTACATGCTAGGCTAGCCTGCTTATAGATCCCTCTTCTCTATACAGCGCCTATGCCATTGCATGACCAGACATATCCCCTACAGCTTGTATCTGCAGTTACCTACCGTGAGATAAACACATTCCTAGTGACACAGACTGGGAAGAGCTCACTGCTCATCATTTAATACAGGACACATGGAACATACATTCATTTTTGTTCATGTTTAGTGATCCAGAGGAGCCTATATTTGTTTAGTAGAGTACAGTTCTCAAACACCTCTGTATGTGCCAGCATGATGTGCTGGGATGGAAGGCCTGGCCATCATGACTCCTGACCCCACGGTCACAGAGTGAAGGCTGTGAAGAAGAAGGCTTCTCAAGAAACCATCTGGATTGTGTTAGCTGGAGTACAGCCAGCAGGTCAACGATGTGGAAGAGATTATTCCCCTCCGTCAGGCAATTTTGAGTTTTGCTCCCCCAAGAAGGAGTACAAGAAGATGGTGGTGGAGTGCAAGGCATACAAGGTAAGGTTGAAGGAGTTAGCCTGTAGAAAAAGGATAAGTAGGGATATTACTGCTGTCTACAGCAACCTAACGGGAATATGAGAAGAGAGAGACAGGTACTCCTTGGACCCAGAGAGGCACAAGTTTTATAAAACATGTAAAGAAAGCTACTGGTAACTAAGTTTCACCAGTAATACTACAGTTCTGTTCATAAAAGTAATAAGATGTTAATGTAAACTGGATGCAATTAAAACCAGCCTGAGAAAATAATCAGATTACTCTTTCATTAGCAGACTTTATGGGAGACCAGTATTGCTGTTTGTGCTGTCTGAACAGTATATAACTCTTTGCACCACTAAACAATATTTCTCAGACCCTGAAAGAAGTGTCAGCTCTTTAGAAGCAGTCACAACGAGATGTTCTTAAAAAGCATTATCTTCACATAAGGGTAAAAACATGCCTTTGGAGACATATGGGTGTAGTTACCTCACAACAATTCCCGTTTATTAAAATCAATGAAAGAGAGGTGAAACCAATACATTTCTGGCCCAGAAGAGTTTGAGACCATTACACTCTTCCAGCAGTGAGAGGGATATGCTGTACTACTCGGGGGTCCTGCTGTTTGTCCAGGGTAAAAGACTTACTTCCTGGTTCTGCTGCAGACTTTTCCTTCTTATTGAACACACCTCTAAGGCAACATTCATGGAGAGCTTAGGCACCAGAGCGCCAGCCAGTGCTCACAGGCCAGTGTGCTAGGCACTGACATTTTCCCTGGGGAGAGAGTGTCCTGTCTGGCATGGCCACTACCCGGGCAGGGCTAAGCAGCTCAGCACTTGGGCAACAAAGGCTCTGTAAAGTCAAAGTTTCTTCGCTGTTCAATCTGCTCAATCTGTTCAAACGACACCAAGCACACACCTACTGTTGTGGGATTTGACAGCCTAACAAAGCTTCAGTTCTCCTCTGTTGCACTCCTAAGGGTACCATGGGCTGGACTGACTGAGCATGGGCAGTGCCAATGCATGTCTGTCCAAAACATACCTTTCACATAAACCCACAACAGCTCAGAATCAGGTGTTGCAATGTCCTTGGTGAATTTAATCCACTCTCTGCTCCACAGTCCTCAGTCTGCAAAACTGGGAATATGGTACATCTGTGTTCCATCTGGACATCATAGGGATAAGTACATTCAAGGCTAAGCAGCAGAGGAGTATGCAAGGTCCTTAGGAAAAGCTGTCTGCCATTTATCAGCTATTTAATGGTGTAAAAAGCCACATGAAGCAAAAGGAAATGCAAAAAAGGTTAAAAATGTACTCTATGAGACACATTCTTGTTCCTGCAATTTTTTCTTTTGAAACTTCATAGCCAGAAAATCTTTGTCTCTATTAGTTCCACATACTTCTTTTGATACTATACCACACCCCATGGTAGTGACTTTCTATAATGCATTATAGTTTGTAAAAAAAATTTAAATCACCAGATGACTTAAAACTATGATTCATGTTATTGTTATTGCTCATTATTATCATTTGTCATATGAGACAATGCCTGGCTATGCACTTTTTCTCTTTTGAAAGAGAAATCTAGCTCAGCTCTGAAGGCTCCAAATTCTGTTTATTATACCAGCTGAAGCATGTTTATTGCACTGTCATGTTTTTATATCCCTCCTGCTACCTTGTGCAAAACATACTTTTGCACTGACCAAATTGTGAAAATTCTGCAAGGCTTTGCTCTCTCTGATCAAGCCACTGATCCACCGAGTTTAGCAGCCTCATGTGGTGGTAGCCTGTATCTGACCCAGCAGTGTCCTCTCCCTCTCAGTACCACACCTAATCCTGAGAGGCCTTTCATGGGTAAGTACCTTTATGACTTCCAATCCTAAGATTTCTCGAGTTTTAAGCTCTATTCATTCCACAAAAAATGTGAATTAGAAAGAGTCATATGCTACCTGCCTGTATGGTTGTTATGGTATAATAGTGTTTGATTGAGAGGAAAATCCACAGGAGACATATATGTAATAGCTAAAAATAATAGTGATAAAACAACAGTAATGACATCCCTATTTTCATGTTGCAGCTGCAGTGAGTTTCTGCATAACTTCAACCAAGAGGCTTTTAAGGTATTTTGAACCCCTGAGCTACACTGACTCCACTACTTGATGGCAGGTAGTCTGCTGTGTCATTCTGAACACAAATAACAGTAAAAGGAAGTCATCTTATGAGAACTCAGTCACTGTTGCTACCTCCTTCATTTTGTACCTCTTCTGAAAGACTAACAAGCTCTACCTTTGGGCATCTAGAAATGGGAATATTTCCTCCTGATTTCTGCCATTGGATCTAGTAAGTTACATTACCTCCCCCTCAAAAACTTACGTCATCAGGTTTGTCTGTGACTCAATGACCAGAGGGATATTGATAGAAACACGCAAAAGGTTCATGGTTGCACGAAAACCTCCCAAACACTTTGCTTGGCTTTGCAATGATGTCAATATTTATTGTCACTGTCACAGACACAGAAAGATTACACAGATACAGCCAGGATACAGCACTTGTAGTTTGCATAGACAGGCAGTCTCCCTCTGGCTTTGAATTTAAGAGGTATTGCTTCAGAGCTGGTGTCAATGAGGTGAATTTTTCATTCAGCCTTACCACTGTTGGGAGAGGAAGGGAACCAGTGGCTGACGTATCTGGGTTCCTGTTTCTCGCTCCACAGATCCCAGCTGGGTTTGAGCCTCATAGGAGTGATGCTAATTTTGTAGTCCCACAACTCCCTTAAGTCAACATAAGCAAATGCTGATGCTAAAAGAGGCAGTGCCAACTTCCCACTGACCCAATCAGTGTTTTCACTCTCTTAGCTTCTCCAGTGACTGCAAATATTCATATATACCTATGGGAGGGGTAAGAAAGAAAAGGGGTTATCTTTAACCCAGAGTGTTGTCCTGTTCCCACTCACTGTGTGACTGCATGAACATCTGGCAGATGGGAGAGAGAGATGCAAATGGCAGTAAGCAGGCAGAGGACTGCAAGGTAAGCCAGGACTGGTTATTACGGTTTAAATGAATTCTGGAACTAACAAGAAAATTACAGCACTTGTACAATGTCCCCTCATGTCTAAACAGGAGTAGAGGGAGGGAGTGCAAAAGCACAAGGCAGACATCCCTGGTCCATTATATCTGGATTACGCAGATTAGATGAAACAAATTTTCTGACTCAGAAAATGCCATCAGATCTGCTTAAGCTAGGCTTAATGTACCTAAACAACCCCTTACTTACAAAGTGTTTCACATTATCTATAATGACATCCCAAATCTCAAGTACTGGTAGTTTCTAATAAAACATTGCCTAGTCAAGATGCTCTTTTAAATCAAAACCATTGTTTCATCTCTTTTTGACGTGAAAATCACTTGCCTCATAAAACGTTTTTATGTTTCAGAAAATTTTATTGAGAATAATGTTTTTTAATAATGACTCTTATAATGGCGTTACTTAAAACAATTTAATCAATTAGTTCAATAAAATTCTTCAGCTGAACTGCAATATTTTGACACTATGACTGAGTTTACTGCCTTTGCAATTAATGAAAGATTGGTTCCCTCAGCAATTACACTCTGATTAGTCCACAGCAAGAACATTTTCCATTACTCATCCCCCACTGCTATCAAAGCGCCTTTACTTCTGGCTTTTAGTTCTCTCTTTAGTTCTAAATTAACAGAGTTAATCAAAGTCCTTGCTCACTAGAACTTTTGGAGAAAATTTGATTTTGTATTTTACCTGTGCTAAAAAATCAAAATAAGAAAATACAAGAAGTAACTAGACACTAGGCAGAGGCCCCTAATATTTTGGTTTAATTACAAATATAGTAGTTGTGGCTGTTCAAGAACAAGAGTTAATGCTAAAAACCTGTGATAAAAAAATAACTATTTATTACAAAACAGCATAAAGAATCTTTTCATAGCTCAAGTAATCAAGCTTCTGTCAAAGTGAGAATTGTCAATCAAACTTTCAATTCAAACACAGCTGATAAAAATCAGAGACAAGAAGCCAGATATTTGACTCCACTTTGAGCACTAACTCAGAAGTGAGTACAGAGGCTTTGCAGTAGCTGAGATCTTGTAATTCTGTACAGTCGTAGAAGCACCCAGAAAAATCTCTAAATTGGAGAGTTTTGTCTTTCTGAAGTTGAAAACTTCATGCTAGTTAAAATGGCACTTAATGAG
>WAAG01043823.1:266-12815 GCA_013390105.1 Tichodroma muraria
AGATGCATAAAGAGCTTTACATTGTTAGCACTTCAATGTAGCACTTCTTTGTTAGCACAAAGACAGAATCCAGAAGAAAAATATTAAATCTATAAGCAGATCTAAGGAAATCTATATAACAAGTCAATTGATCAGGACTTCCAGATACCAAAAACCCATAAGGCATTTTCCTTATTCAGTTGCCAGACTGAATATAGCATCAGCTTCTGACCCAACTCAGCATCTTTTAGATGCACAATCTTCCTTTCCCAAATACTACTCAAAATCACAAGTTCTTATATACAGCAATTCAATCTATTAAGCTGGAGAGTCATCATCAATGACTGAATTATGGGGATTATCAGAACTGTCCAATCATTGTAGAACCACACTGCTTACAGGGCTTCCTACCTAAGGGATCAGTAATTTCAGTGTTTCACAATGACTGTTGCCTAAAATCTTCAGATAAGACAGGCAATTCAATTGCTTTCCTTTCAGGAACTTGAAATAAGGTGCTGCCCATTTCTAAATGGAATAAGTCTTTCAGGAGCTATGAAATTTCATCTAACATTTGTGTCATTTCTTGTCATTTCTTGATACATAAGACCATTCATGTCTAATGTATTGATATTTACAGTTGTTTTACCCATCACCACAAAGTTGCAACCTTCATTTCAGAATACTATATACAGGTTAGTAACAACTAATAGTCTGATAGATTATTTTGACACTCTCTCCCAACATTAAATATGGCTTATCAGTACTAGTGATTATTCATCAGAACATTTATTTCAGTTCCACAGACTGCTTAAACTCACTGAACTTAGAGCGGCTATTCTGAAAACATGCACAGAAATACAAAATAAAGAACAACTAGAATAACATTTTTAGAGAATTCAGAAATAATACACATCCTTTTTCTTCCTACAGAGGTCAGCCACTAATTAGCTGAAATCCTCCCTTATTGATCTTGTACTATCATTTCAAAATTTCTTCCCACACATCATTTAAGTGAAGGGTGAGGAAGGGTGGTGAGGACAGGCAGTGAAGAAGCAGTTAACCAGCAACAAACTACATGGAGAAATTCAGACAATTTCCAAAAGTTAAACAAAAATCCAAGTGTATAAGAAATTCATATAAATGGGAAGTGGGGGGCAACAAAAACAAAACAAACAAACAAACAAAAAAAAAACCCTCAAACTAACTAAAAAACACACATACAAAAAACCCAACCAAACAAAAAATAACAAATAAATCCCACTCATTAAGGTTTTCAGGTTGCAAATTAAATCATGGTTTGTACTAGAACAAACCCAACATATTCTCAAAAGCATGAGCATACTGGAACATCCATTTTATATGTAAGCCTATATGTCATTCTCTATTATGTCCACTCCAGCCTGAGAAACTGACCCAGCATATCAATAAAAATTGAAAACATGCTCTATCAAGAATACTGCAAGAGACAACTGAAAAGGCAGGTTTTATCTACTCTTCAGGAAAATTGGCAAAAGCATGCAGCATTCTTCCCAGAAATATGATCTCGATGAAATCTTTAACCAAGATTCTCTCATGGGTTTGTAGAAGTTCTTGATCTCACTTTCACTCAGTTCTAAATTTCACAGTAAGACAACATCTTCAGATGGCTGAAGGAAATAAGTTAAGAGGAAAAAAGTGAAAAAAATTTTGTTTCACTGAGGAGTTACAACTATTTGAAAAATATTTTAATCATTTTATGCTATCAACAAAGAAGTTAGAGATATCTGGCATTCAAATTAATTACTTCTAAAAACTATTTTGAAGGCAAGGTAAAATAAAAATTTGCATGAAGTTGTAGAGTTTTTTGAGATTAGATATTAAATCTAGCATCTCAAAAATGCATATTTCTATTGCAAAGCAAAAGTGTTAGCTTTATTCAATCACCTTCTCTCTCACAATACAGAAGACTCTTACTGACTTATATATGTAAATCAGTTATATTTGCAAATTTGATATCACCTAGTCTGTCTGAATTACTGTTTGTAGGTAAGCAACCATAACTCTTCCAGCCTGAGATCCTCATAACAGAAATGCTCAAAAGGAAGTCACAATAGTGAAATACATAGACTTTCTTAAAAAGAAAATATAGCCAGAGCAAAACATCATCCATTACAACTTAACATTTTGCTTAATGAAATAATATCAGCTACTTAGGTAAAAAAACTACAGACATTTTCCTACCCATTTAGAAGAAATGACGGAGAAGCTGGTAGTGAAAGGGCAAACTAATCAAATGAGTTTATGCAGTACAGACAAACACTTCCAGCTAGAAATTACCCAAAAATAAGATTCCTCGCAAGGAATATATTGAAGAAAAAAAAAAAATAGAAAACAAATACAAAGCACCAAAAAAATTAACCAAATATTATATAGACAAAACACAAACACAATTAAAAGTGTCTTTTTTTTGTCTTTTTCAAAAATCCAAGTCTGGGGGAAAAAAAAACAACAATATTTTCTGAATGAGACTAAAACAAACACCTAAAAACCCCTCCAAACTCAAATGACAGAATATCCACACTAGGGAAACCCTGTGATATCAAAAACCTGGCCTTGAATTCCATGATTTGTGTCGAAGAGTGTACAGAGTTCACTTAACTCCCTAACAGATTAAAAATAAAGCTGTCCTACTTACACTAGCATTTTGAGCATTTTATTAAACTTCTCTCATATTCAATTTTCCTAACCCCCAAAAAACAAGAGGAGCAGCTAAGGTTAACTGAGACAGTAGCAGGGACAATTTACCTTTTGAACAGCACATTTTAACTTTTCAGTTTCACTGCTGTAGGATATTTTATGAAATGCAAGGATTAGTTAAAGTATATAAAAAGGACCGACTCTGACTACTGTAATACTTTTAATCTAAAAAATATCATAGGTGTCAGTTTTACTTTCACATAATGAGAAATTCAAAAGAAACAATAAGTATTAGCAGAGATAAACTACTGAATATCTTCGTGCACTCACTGAAATTATTCTTGAAGGGGAGAGAGAGAAGGAAAGAGAATCGCTATGCATATAGCTAGCACCAAAACAAACACTCCAGTTGCATCGTTCAGAGAACTCAACCACATTATACTCTAGTGGATAAGTTCTTAAAGCATGGCCTGCCATGCCTTATATCTCACATGCACTGAGAATGAAAGCTATCGCACTGCAGATTAATTTTGGAATGCAGCTGCCACTTAACCAATTTAAGGGCTTTTCACAGCAAATCTCTGATGATATAAGACATTCACTATTAACAGGAAAAAACCCAATGCCATGGTAAAAGCTTCAGGGAAAAAAAAAAGGTATTTTTAGCATTTATTTCCTACTGAATGTAACGTAAGTCACAGAACAGCATAATCACTTATGCATTCATTCACACGTCTGAGGACTGAAGAAAACAAAGAAGATGACACAGATGCTGCACCTCTGCATGCTTTAACATCCATACATATACTTAAAACAACAACAACCAAAAAAAAAGTAGCTAATTAGAGTCCTACTTACAGCTCAGCCGGATTTATGCCTGGCGCCTTTCAGGGCCGTTGAACAGCCCAGCACAGGGCTAGAAATCAGAAGTTTTTAGCACAGCACGTTATTTACCACCGCTTCACAGAGTGACCTTGGGCAAGGCACTTCCCCTGCATCTCAGCTCCCCACCTGACAGTCCGTCAGCCGCTCCCCACTGAGCGCCGAGAACCGAAACCCGGTAATTACTCACTACAACTGGCTCGGCATCGATGAAGCTGGAATAAAGGGAAAGGGGGAGCGGGGTTTTCCTCTCACCTACAGGTGATAAAAATCCCCCTGGCATGGATTCCGTCTCCCACCCGGGGGGAAATGCCCCCAGCTCTTCCCCGTTTCCCCAGCGCACCCGTTAGACCAGAGGAGGCGGCAGCTCCGGCTCCCGGCGCGGGCGGCAACCGCGCCCTCCGGGCCTCGCGCCCTCAGGGCCTCCCGCCCCGCCGCCGGAGCAGTCCCGGGGGCCCTGGCCGGCTGCACGCGGATGCGGCGCCACTCGCAGCCCCAGCGGGTGGACACTCACAGGTGCTGGAGCCGTGAGAGGCGACCAACGTTCAGAAGCGGAGGTGGTCTCGCCACCCCAGCGGGAGGCGAGCGAGCTGGGCTGTGCGCGCTGCGCCCCCGCCGCGGAACCGCCACTGCGGCGCGCCCGCCCGCCCTTTCCCGCGCCGCTGGCCAATGCGGGCCGCGCCAGGAGCCGGGAGCCGGCTTGAACCATCTGTTGCGAGGCGCCTCCCCCAGCCCTTTGCCGGGGGCTCCCGCCCAAGCGCAGCCGAGGAGGGGGAAGCCTGCAGGGAGCCTGCAGCCCCTGCAAGGAGCTCTTCGCCCTGTGCATCTCGGGGGCTGGGGCCGTGCCCCGCCTCCTTCCTCTGCGAGAATCGCCCCGTCCCAGGGCTGCCGCTTCTCCCTCGGCGGTCGGCTCCCCTCACAGCGCGCTCGGCGCCCGCCCGGACAGCAGCCTCAGGAGTGCCAGGTGGGCCAGCGAGAGGGACGGCGATGCCAGGAACCAAGAGATGCATGCGGGACTGATCCTCCTCAGGTGTGCAGGCAATAAAGTCCCGACCTGATAAAATTTTTGTATTTCCCACCTAATAACCGGAATTCTCCACATGGAATGTTGCACGGAGAAATGTGTCCCATCCTGCTTCAGTAGCAGAAACAGGGCTAAAATCTGTGTGTATTTAGACTTTGACATCTCTTGTGAGCAAGTTCTCCCAAAAGAGTCAAGTCTCTTTCACTATTTAACGGGTTTGAGTTTTAGGCTTTCACGTTCCCAGTGGGAGGGTTTTCCCCACAAACATGAGGACAATCTGTGTGCCCAGTCCTTTATTTTGGGTCTCCACCCCAGGCAACAGTAGTCCAGATACTTACAGTGCAGGTGTAAAATTTCACGAAAGCAGAGCTATAGTTCCTGTTTTACTTCTCTTTTTGTATTAAAAGTTTCCTTGTTACAGACCTCTCTGATCATGCTTTTTAACCAGGTGCCTACGTTTCCTGTTGGTTCTGCAGAGAAAATCCAGGGTCTAAGACACTAGCTTTATTCCAACAGGTTCTAGAGTAATATTTTTAGAAAGTCATGTCAAGAAAAAGATGCAAGTTTATCTCAATTTTCAACAACTTAAAGTTAAGAAAATAATCTTGAGATTCATGCTGTGTAAAGGAAAAAAAGTGCATTTCTTTAATGGATTAACACAAGTTCTAATTTTGTCCTTTTTTTTTCACTTTTTGAAACTGTCAAATTCTTATTTCTCAGCAGAACAGTTCCAAATTATGGATTAAAAACCAGAGTATGTACCAGACACAATTTGCAGGACTTGAGAATTTGACGTACAGTCAGTTTTATGATGGGGTGAATATCAAAGGGTCAAAGTAAGTGGGATAATCCTGCAGTTAAGTTAATCATAAATTAAATGAATCATGAGACCTTTTGTTATTAAAAAAAATATGATTTCTAGAAGCCAACCAGTTGTATTTTATACTAATGCTGTTATGACATGGCTTGTAAGTGGTTCAAAATGTTACTCCAAATAGACACTTTCAAAGATGGGATCTATTTGTTGCCCACTAAGAAAGTTGTATCTTTGCATTAAAGGGACTCAACATAGCTGAGCTTTATCTTATTATTACCTAAAAATAGTCTAAAAAGTACACAAAATTAAGTGATTGCAATCTTTCTTGTGAGACTTCCAAATGGATGAAATTTTGTCCTCAATATGCATGTGTGATGCCTCTAAATCTGAAGGGACGATTCGTCATTGCAAGATATTTTTAAGGAACAATTTATATATAGTTATAATTACCAGAATGATAAATTGGCTAGTGAAATTTCCATTAATTAGATTCATATTAGGAAGAAATTCTTCCCTCTGAGGGAGGCGAGGCACTGGTGCAGGTTACCCAGAGAAGCTGTGGATACTCCATCCCTGGAAATGTTCAAGGCCTGGCTGGATGAGGATTTGAACAATCTGGAAGATGTCCCTGCCCATGGCAGAGGGGTTGGAACTAAATGATCTCAAAGGTCCCTTCCAACACAAACCATTCTATGATTCCAGGATAACAGCATTTTCTCCTGTTTCATCCTAAGCAGCAGGTATTTGGCAGTCTATAGAGTGTAAAATAAGGTTTAAAACCTAGGCAGTGTTTTTTGTCAAACATAGTAAACGTCTTAAAATCATCAAAGAACTTGTGTGGAAGTCTTTTAGAAAATAAGTCTTTTTTTTCACTGTTTAAGCAGTGCATTAACATTGTGTGCAGAGGTAAAGCTGCAAGCAATTACAGTTCTGGAGACCAAAGATGGAGAGTGAACAAGTTTCCACAGAGTTAATTATGAAAAACACTGTATCCCTAAAAAACTTGGTTTTCCTCAAGAAACATTATTACAGTGCCTAGTTATGGGAGTTCAATGATATGAGGATCCGATGCCGCTGAAAACTATTCAAAAACTATTTTAGTGTGTTTTCCATGTGCAGTAGTTGTTCATTAACGCAATAAGCTCAGGAAACACCATCTCTTGCCATTCCCACACTACATGTTTGCCCTAAGAATTTTGGTTTTATGGTTGTGTGCATGTTGCATATAATTATGCTGTAATTTTCTTTCCCCATCTTTTCTTTATGCAAAGCTGAGCAAAATATGAACTATTAGGGTGATGCTTTCAGCAGAGTTAAAAATATTGATATACACTGGCTGTTAGAATCAGTTTTTTTAATCCCTAATGTCTTTGAAGATCCTTTAACCTTAAATCAATCCAACAAATCTGATTGTTCTTGCCAACTTCCCTTTTCCAAATAAAGATATATCAAGTTACATTAATAGCATCAGTAATTAAATACTAGTGTGAAGGTAAAAGCAAACCCTAAGATCCAAATAGTGCAAACTTGGGCCATGGATTTATTTCCAGATCTTGAAGCAGGCTGTTCTCTGAAGTGAACCAGCCAAAACCATACACAGGGAACTCAGCATGTGAGTGCAAAAACAAAGTTTGAATTTTAACCTACCTCCTCCTTTTCCTTTATTTCTGTATGTTAAGCTCCCGATTGGGGAAAAAAAAAAAAAAACAACCAAAAAAACCCCAAAAAAAAAAAAAAAAAAAAACAAAAAAAAACAACCCGGGACTGTGGAAACTAATCAGAAACACCTTGGAGCCTTAGTCATAAAGAAGTGGCTTTGTTATAAAGACAAAGCAGATTTGTGGGAATGTTGACACTGTTTATAAAGTGTCAAAAACTAGGATGTTTTTTAATTTTGGTTATGTGCCAGTGATGACTCAGGAAATGTTATGAAAATGTTTGTGCTATTTCAAATGTGGCAAGACATAGCCTAGATTTAGGCAGTGTAGTCCATTTACCTAAACAAACAAATTAATCTCAGAGGCTGCAGAACTGAAACCAGTTGAAATGTCATTTAGCTGCTGAGATTAGTGAGCAAGCCAAAACATGAATGGACAGTGCTAACTGCTGAAAATGCCAGTGGGTGGTAAGTGGAATGTTAAGTTCCTACCCCACAGGGCCATGTCTTCTGCTGGCAAACAACTGTATCTGCAAGGGGAAGGGGAAAAACAGAAAAGCAGCAATAGTAGCAAGAGGTATCAGAAGTACTTATCTTCAACCAAGTACTAAACTGTAAACTTCAGCAAGTGAGATAGTTGTCTATTCTATTCCAAGATGAGTCCTTCTGTGTAAACAGAGCCACAAAAACTGAGTTTTCACATGTTCTTTGGTAACTGTGGTAACTGGTAACTGCAATCTCATGTTTCCTGTCCCCTTCCTCAGAACACATTAAGGGAAATGGATCATAACTCCAGTGCTAACAGGGAAGTGTTCAGCAAAAACAATCTGTAGCTTTCAGAGCACTTTCTTGTTTCAAAAGGCTTTGCAACCACTGATTAGTTAATCAGTTCTGTGTTCAGTTCTGGGGAAGCACACAATCCTTCCTCTAAACAGTTGGGCTTTGTTATGGTTCCTAAAGATTGAACTGTGCTGTGAGTTGGGTGAGTGAGCACGTGCAGAGAGGCAGTACTGGAGTGATAGCTGCTGAAAGCATGCTCTTTGGATAGCTACAAAGAACATGCTTCACAGTAGCTGTAAATCTTTGCCTTTCTTGAAGTGTGAGATGATACACAGAGGTAAAAAAAGCCTCATTATCTCCTTCCACAAGTTAGGTTTCTCCTCTGATGTGTTACATATAAACAGAAGGACCACAGTCATCAAGTTCCTTCTTCTGCCCACTCATGCTCTCAAATTACTCTTCTTTTCTGACTTTCTAGGTCTTTAAAACCATCACTTGCTGTATTGGTTTCTACATTTAACCTAAAATGGATTTAATTTTAGACACAATCCCTCTATAACATGGAGTCTGACTTTTCAGTCCAATTCATCAAGATGAATCCACCTGTCTGGATGCATTCACTTGCACCAACTGCCTTCGCTTTAGGTAAGAATGGGGACTCCTTGGCTTTGTACTTTCTACAGCTTCTGATCCTGCCTTTTTCAGCTGATAGCCTAAGTGATCTGAATGATATGTATCCAAAAGTTACCCTTTTAAGAGCCCCTTTACAACACCAGTTGTTGGTAACTAAACAAAATTTCTTGATTTGAAGTGCATAGTACAGTTATGTACTTCAAGTGTACATGGTTGAAATAGAACACTGCCAGTGAGGCTGAGCAATTGCATGTACATGTGTAATCGAAAGGAAATTAAAAGGATACCTTCAGGGCATCAAAGTGACTGGAAGATACAGTAGTAATAGTGCATAAAAGCACAGAATCACAGAATATTCTGAGTTGGAAGCGACACACAAGGATCATCTAAGTCCAACCCCTGGCCCTGCACACACACGCCAACAATCCCACCCTGGGCATCCCTGGCAGCACTGTCCAAACGCTCCTGGAGCTCTGGCAGCCTCAGGGCTGTGCCCATTCCCTGGGGAGCCTGGGCAGTGCCCCAGCACCCTCTGGGGGAAGAATGTTTTTCTAATATTCAACCTAAACCTACCTTATATAACTTTCTACCATTCCCTCAATTATTGCTAATTGATTATTGATAATTGAAACTCTTAACACAAAGAGTAGAGTAATAGTATGTAATACTGCAGAACGATATGATGCTGTTGTGCTAGACTAGGTGTGGACAGCTGGCTAGGAAAGATCCACCCTAACAAATGTGTTATCTTAGTAAATGAGGCCCAAAATAATTAAGGTATATTGTAGTAGTTTGGCCGTGATTGGCCAATGTGTATTACTGACATTTGATAAAACCAATGAAAGCGTGGGTACGCCTTTTACGATACACCTTTTTTAAATGCAAACCCGGGAATCAGCTCTCTCTTGGTTTCCGGCAAAGGCTCAGGTAAGAGCTCCTGCCGAACATTCTCTGCTCCCCCTCTCCCCACGTGGCCGTCGGGCCTGGGGGGGAGGGGGAAGCAAGTNAACATCATGTGATTCAAGCAAGATGGCCAGGAACAGATAGAATCTCTGTTTATCAGAGATGGCAACTGAACATTGCCTTTATTCATCCATATTTCACTTTTCTAAAGATTCAACATGCCACATATTATCAGGAGAAGCAAAGATCACATCTTAAGGAGATTTTTTTGATTTGTTTCAGTATAAATGGAACACATAATGAAATGACTATGGCCAGGGACATTAAAAGTAAATGGTGCAGTTCTTGATAGTCACACAATGTGTTTCGTCTCTGGTTCACGGGTCCGAATTTACTTAGGGAGACGATTCTCACAGGTATTTAGAATTACCTCCAGAGATGTGGACTGCTTAGTTATGAGAAGTCAAGCGATTAAGTTTTAAAGATGGGGATATAATTTAAAAATAATGTTAGTATTCAATGCTGCAATTTTTTGGTTTTGTTGCTGCTATTGTTCTCCTGGGGTCTTTTTAAAATGGTGTTAAGGATTCATACAGAGTTCTTAAGGACGCATACTTAGTCCTTGTTAGCTCTAGTTCATTAGGGGTCTTCTGTTGCCAGTCAATGAAAAGTGATTTGTCCAAAGGCAACAATACTCATAGAGTGAGATGGGAAGGATGCTGAGAGACACTGATGGGTACCATTAGATATTTCAGACTGGAAGTTTAGGTTAATTCTTACTTTGATCTGCAACTATCATTCCAGTTATGCAAAAAGTTGGGGTTTTTTGCACAGAAGGATTGTACACTGTTTGGTGCCATTTCTTGTGATGATGATTCATGACAATAACTTTAAATGAGATTTCATGGTTTTTTTCAGAGCAGATCAGTAGTCACTTTGGCCCTTTCTTTAGCATACCAGCTGCAAAATTAAGGCAGAAATATTTAATTCTTGTGGGTTTATTGTAAACTGATTTGGATTTACAGTTTTCAGGTAAGGTAGCTACACTTTAGCTGGAAAGTGTTAGTTCAGGATGTGTGAATGTATGCAATATTTGTATGTATGTGTATATTCAAAAATCACTTCTTTAATATTGATGTAATTTACAAAATTACTGTAAACATTTGGAGGAGAAACATTAGAAGAAGATGCAGCTGTGACTTCTGATGGCTTTGGTTTTGGTAATTTAGTAGATCTTGTGAAACACTCTTACATAGATCTATATGCCTGGGACTGATGGGGTTTGGGCAGTGGATTCCAGCAAAGTCTGATTTGATGAATGTAGTTATCTTTGTATCATCATGTTTCAGTGTGCTTGCTATGTGGCAGAAATAAACTACCATCCATAGCATAACTTTTATTTTATATTCACATACAAGGACAATGAATTAGTCAAACTCAGTAAAATGGTTTGGGTGAGTACATACAGGCAGCTTAGTATATAATGAAGAATTATTCCAGTTTTATGTCTGATGATGAACATAATGCAGTATACAGTATAAGGCAAAAGATCTGGTCTTCAAAAACACTGTACAATAATTACATTAAGTTATCTTGGTTTGCTTACTGTGACTATGTTGGGATGACAGCGAGCATAGGATTTACCCAACATATCATGTAATGTCACCAAAATGACGTGAAGAAAATTATTTCCAGTAAAGATCTTAAAATATTCTGCTCATTCCTCCATGACAGCTGTCAAATGGAAAGCAAGTCTAAGCAGATATTATCAAAGGACTGGTATTCTAGACAGAAAAATAATAATGAGGCTAGAAAGATAACCAGATTGGGATGCTCTGAGACAACCACTTCATAATTCATTAAATGTCAATGACCCTACGGAAGGCTTCTTTTTGTTTTCTTTTTTCCTAAATGCAAAGCTAGTTATTGAAATGGTTCTAAAATGTTAATGTATTATTCTAAAACTCTACTGCTTTTTTGTTACCAAACAGAAGGAAGAAATTTTGGAAGGAAACAGAATTTTTCTCCTGAAGGAGGACACATTTAAGTGTACAGATTTACTTTCGTTTCAGGTATTTTACTCTTCTGACAGGTGTCAGGCAGGGGTAAGATGACGATAAGAAAAATCTCTGTTAAATTGAAGTTTTGTCATCTCAGTTGTTTTTTAACAAATGACAACAAAACTAAACAACCACTTTAGACAGCTTTTTCCTTCTATTTGCTTTTCAGTTTATTAAATAAAAACTACCAAGTCTGACTGAGGTGCAGTAGAACTATGTCGACTGGTTTACTGCACTGGAAATGCTGTAAAATTTCCATAAATCCAGTGGTTGATGTCCTTCAGCCTGTACCTGTTGGCAGCTTCTGTGATCTGTCTGGACTTACGAAACTTGAAGGCAGAATCTGAATAAAATGTCAGCTCTGAATGCCCTGCATTATATGATGCATGGCAAATTTGCCAGGGTTTCAGACAGCTGCTATAGGCAGCTAAACAACTTCTTTATAGCAGTATTGTAGTAACACATAATTCCTTTCAGAAAAATAGACTCTACTACTCTTCTGTTGAGGTATTTCTGCCTGGTAAACCTTCTGTTTCAGGAATAGATTATTGGGGCTACATATTTATTTAATCTGAAATCTAGGCCTTATTTTTCAGTACATTTTATCTTCAAAACATGTAAGAGATTTTGATGCTCTTTACCTATTAGCATTGAGGAGAGAAAATCACCCAGTTTATAAATTATCATAGTACTTTATGTTTAGATCTCTTTTCTAATCATGGCACATTCCCACTATTCCAACACTATTTTCTTGTTTAATCCAAATGTCCCTTTGGTTACTGTATTTTTTGCAAGGCTCACTAAATGACAGAACTTTTATTTAGATGAAGGGTAAGATGCCTTTATAAATACTCAAGTTAATTATTAAGCAATTACTTTTGCTGGCAGCAAGATTAATGTATTGTGAATGATGTGAATGTGTAACAAGATCTCTGGGGTCACTCAGCCAATGAAGATGCTACTGGCTCTAGATAGATTATTTAATGTAATTATTTTTCTAATTTATTTGTGGGGGACTTGGAAGAGTCAGGGTGATGGTTTGTAGGGGACAAGAGTGTGCAACCACACACTCTTGTAGGGGACAAGTGTGTTCAAGCCCAGGCTGTGCCCCTTGAGATGTGCAATAGGTACTGACAGA
>WAAG01043855.1:972-28413 GCA_013390105.1 Tichodroma muraria
GAGTACTCAAGCAAAGAAAAGCTTAAAGAAAGATTATTGAAGGCCATCACATACGCCAAAGGATTTGGCATGCTGTAATAAGTATAACAAAAGGGATTAAAAAATAATGGTGATGATGTCCCTGTCCAAAAAGGCCATAAGATAGTGAGCTACAGTAGTCACCTGTGTTTGTGCCTCCCTTCTTTACTGGGGACATTGGGCTGGAACAGCAGATTTCAGCTGCTTATATGAACAAAATCTTTATTTTTTCTTTTAGCGTGAAAGTGTTACATATTCTTTCACTTGTATGTACAGAGAGGTTTTCCTGAATATTTATTTTAAGGGTTAAATCACTTTTGCTTGTGTTTATTACTGCTTGAAGTTGAGCCTTTTTGAGTATTTACAAGAAAACAAACTGTACTCTCCCAAGGAAAATATTGCCATCATTTGTAGACCATGTAACCTTCAAGTATGTGCTATATTTTTGTCCCTGTATCTAATCAAATCAAGAACTGTACTTTTTGAAGAGTTTGCTTTTGAAACTTGAAGTCTTGAAAAACAGTGTGATGCAATTACTGCTGTTCTAGCCCCCAAAGAGTTTCTGTGCAAAATCTTAAGAATCAATAAAGATGGAAGGGAGAACTTGGAATGTTAAATTGCAGCCTTGAGAACTTTACTTTAGTCACAGCACAACAATTAAAATTCATTTCACTATATGTTGTCTTCACATGTCTTGTAATAAACTGTGTTTTTAATTAGGAAACATTTCTTAGCATATGAAAGGGTAGAAATTTTAGTTACTTTTTTAAAAAAAGAAGTTTACTGGGGAAAGTGCATTTTCAACTGAACAGCTTTAGAGTAGGGAGTGAAGTGTCTGGAAAAAAGATAGGAAGTTTTTGCTATATTATAAACAAAGCATGTGGAAGTGCACTTAAAATGAAGTTCTATTCTTAATTGCCTATTATGTTGACATTTAAAATAGACAATCCAAAGTCTTCCCTACATGTTATGTCATCATCATTTATTTAATGAACCATTTTTCCTACCTATCAAGGCACATGATCAGTGTTGCACCATAGTCTAAAGGGATGGCTACTGTATTTTAATCTCATCTAACAATAAGCAAAATTGAACAATATTAAACGTGAGGCCTACTTCATGTTGTACACTTCCAACCATTAAATAAACTGTTAGAAAGTAAGTACTAAGGTTATGTTCATCTACTACATAAAGTATTCAGTAGGTTTTTAATTTAACTCTACAAATCATATCAGAAATAAATCCTTTACCTTTCTTAGTCTGTGTTTAATGTTAATTTCTCCTGTTGCAATATACAATGAAGGGATTATTCATTTGTAAGTGCAGATGTAACTGGCATATCTCTATTCCAATACAAGCTGCAGCCGGTGTGCAGAGCTGAGCTTGTGCCTTGACAATTGCTATAACTGGCTACTACCGATCAAACCCGTGACTGTGTGGAATTGGCATTAAAAGGCTTAGTTTTGGAATCATTGGAAAAAGAAAAGATGTCTTTCAGGACTATTTTAATAAATTCTTTCTAGTAATAGAAACAGACAACTGTTATGTAACTATGATGCTGAATAAAACAATGACCTTTTTTCACCATGGTTCAGTGAAAAAAAAAACAAGTTACTTTCTTACTTTGATAAATTAGATATTAAATGGTTTGATTAGAAATTGTTGTAGTACTGCATAATTTGAGGGTCGCAGGTACGGAAAGCTCTCCACAAGCGAACTGTAGTGATGTGGGGTCCAGGGATGTTCCCTTCTCAAATGCAAGCAATGCCAGATGGCCTGGACACACGGGACTGAAACTTACTGGGGAGGGAGAGGTGCTGTCTGTCTTCTGGCCTTTGATCTCAGAGGTGGCTCTTAGGGTAGGGCCTGCCCTCTTGTATATCTACACTGTTGTATGTCCCAGAGGAGGAAAATACAAGATACCCTACCTCTCAGTGTAGAGTGGTTGACAACAGTGCCTGCTGAGCCCTTCGAGTTTGGAGCAGCTCTTGCTGTAGGTGGTAAGAACATTTGCCGAGTGCCTTGAGGTGCTTCTCTACACGCGTGAACACATCATGACACTGCTGTGTGGTATGTACTGTGTTCACAGTCTAGTGCTGTTAAGCTCTATCCCTGTAACTCTTGCACGGATGCAGCTGTGGTTTGTGGTTACACCCAGCTGACTGGTGTATGTCATTCATGTTGGGTTTTTTAATATAGGTCTAAAAGCTGTGCAGACAGCAGAACTGGATAGCAATAGAAAGTTCTCTTAACTGTTGACATTGTAAATATGCTCTTTCTGTTTTCCTTTAGCATTAAGATTAAAATAATACATGATTGCATTGGCCTTCAAAAGCATAAGTTGTTTTTCAAGGAATCATTTTCAGGTAAGATATAAGTACTTAATATTTGACTGATTTCTCATTTAAATATATACTGCCTCCCCCCAAATACCACTGTATTGAAACCTTATCTCCTAAGTGCACTAGTTGTTCAGCAGCACCAGTTGATAAGGTTTAAAATAAATCTTGAAGTCTTATAGCTGCAGGCTGCATTCCTGTCCTACAGAAGTTTCAGCCAGTGTTCGGTTGTTTGAAGGGGAAAATGTTATTTTAAGTCAGGTTTGGTTTGGGGTTTTCTTCTGAGCTCCAGGCACACCTGGAATGTCTTTCACAGTGTCTAGCAAAGTTTAGGTCTACAAAACTTGGAAAACTTAAGTGTACTTACGTGTCATGGAAATACCTCTCTTGAGTGAGACAGAAGATTCCTCTTCCAAGGCAGTAGTCTGATGCCAGTGTGGTGGTGTTCTCTCCACAGGGTGTCTTCAATATGTTGACAAGAAAATATTTGGGACATCTCAGCACTGCCTCATTTGACAAATGAAAAATACCTCTTCCAGTATCTCCTCTGCACCCTAACAGACTGCCAGGATGTTTCCAACCTCAGTGCAAAGGGGCCATCAGGCTTCTGTGTATTGTACAATCACATGCTTCAAAAATGGTAATGGTGCAAGAGAAGTAATGCTCTGAAAAGAATCATCTTAATGTGCCACTGTTTCAGATTTAATTAGGAGTGAAGAAATGGTTTTGTTTAGCACTGGAGGTATGTTAGCACATAATGCTGCATCACCTTTTTTAAAAGATTAAAGCTTATGCTTCTTGCTAAAAAGATTTCAGGAACAGCTGTCAGGAGTGAGCATAATTCAGTTAACTAAGGAATAGTGTTTTGTGAACTTCTCACTGGGCTTGTCTTCCATTTGGCAGGCAGCAGCCTGAGACGGGATGGTGGCAGCCAAGGGGACCCCCTCCCGCCCTGCATTCTGAGGAGAGCTGATGCTGAAATGGGCCCAGGGCTCCAAGGAACTCTGTGGTACAGTAGTCAGTCTATGCCTCTCATCCAAAGTGTCTTCACTGCTGAAGCAGGAGCTTCCTGTCACATCTGACACCACACAGGTGTGATGGACCTGGTGGGCTTAGCCTCCAGGAAGCTGCAATGTGAGCTGCCCAGGTGCCTGCTTGGACTTCTGCTCTGTGGAGCAGGGAATTGGACACAGGTTTCCATGCTGATGATGTTCCAAAAGAGGACAACCCCCACATCATCAGTTTTAAGGTGTTTCCCCTGCACTGTTGTAGCCAGTTACCTCCAGGTACATTTTTAATCTCACAAGAGGATTAAAAATTTCCTGGTTGCCTAAGGGGTTTTTATGATGAATATGAATTGGGTGGAATGTTTGAGCCGTGCCTTATTTATTATGTAGAAAAACTCCATCATTTCAGCATGCAAGATGGAGCAGGAATTTCTTCCAAGGTAAACTACTCAAAATCAAGCCTTTCCTAACAAGAGCTGAGTTTATTATGCTTAGTCTGAGTCATAAGGGTCATAAGGGTTTGTGATAAGTTGCTTAGAGTTCTTGTTCATAGTTGAAAGTTTAATTAAATTGTCATAAAATTTGTAAGACATCGGGGACTTAATAAAATTATTTTTTGAAAATTCCGATCTATACTGAATCATGGAAGGGACACTGCTTTGGAAATAAGAGTTGATGCTGGCATTAGTTTTTAGACAGGTCATTTCTTACCCGGATGAATTCATTTGGAAAACCAATGAAATGTCATTGTATTTTTCTCTAGTGCTCCATCTGAAGTTGTCTTCAGCTGTTGATTTTTATTGTTTTTCATTGACCCAGTTAAAAAGTGGGAAGGTGGTTTTAATTGTAGATATATAAGTGTAGTTTTGTTCTGTTCTGCAGTATTTGTAGGATACATCAAGAGAGCAATTCTGATAAATAGCTGAAATTTGCCTGGCGTGCTTGTGTTTAAGGATGTCTTGCTTCATATAGATCCTTGTGTTGGGATTTCTGTGTGGGGAAATGTCTAAGAGACAAAGACATTGGAGATGCAAGTGGAGGGTGGGAATCATTATTCTATTTTAGGACAATAAGATTGCATTAGGAACTCCTACATTATTTTGCTGGGTAGGTTTGTGCATAGTTTTGAGACTTAAAAATTGATACCAGAGCTGACTGTGAAAGTCAGACAGCAATTGCTGGAGTTAGACTTCTGCCCTTCAAAGGACAGGCAGCTCAGCTCAACTACAGACAACTGCACGTGCAGGGATCCTTCTGCTCCTGCAGCCTTGGCTCACAGCTTGGACTGACCAATGTCAAGTGAAGATGAAAACTGCAGAGATTTGTGGCTCAACTGCTACATGGGAAGCTGACATGAAGCCTTTCTTAATATCACCAGAAGCTCTGGTGTATCTGCTGTGCCACTGGAGTCTTGTACAGAGAAAATCCCTGAAAACTGTTCTTGCTGCATCCTTCTGCTTCCAGATCTGTATAGGACAGCAGAGGGAGAACCGTGCTCAGGAGGTAAGTGACTGAAATGGCAACTAGTTGAACTTCCCTGTTCCAGGTTTTGAGCTGCCATACATCTTGTGTTGCTACCTTTGATTCAGTATTTCCCTTTGCAAGCACTCTGTGTTTGAGCAGCAAGGGGTGAAGATCAGGTAAGACAGTATGTTACAATTGAAGGGGTTTTGTTTCCTAATATGACTGATTTAAATAAAAATGGGAAACTTGGCACAAAAATATTTTCTAAAATGAAAGGGTGTTCTCAGAAGAAAAATCTTGTGCCATGCACACTGATTTTTAATTTTTGTAATCTATGCATGAAGAATACTGTGAATTTATTAACAAGCTACCTGCCAATATGGGTACTTTGCTTTAAAAGCACACCACCTCTTTGTAACTCAAGACCTCTTTGTGAACATCTGATAAGGGTTGTTCTTGCACTGTTTCTTTACACCTTGAATCTCTCTGGGAAGGGTCTCATTCCCAAACTAAAGTCCCCTAGAGGATATCCTTTCTAACAAAATTCCTGTCTGGCTCATTTGGTGTACGTCTGGAGCCACCAGCTTCTGCTTTCTGCCCTAGCTGTAGCAGCCAGCAGCCAGCCTGCGTGAGAGCATTGCTCCTGTGCCAGGAGTTTTTCCAGACAACATCCTCAGCCTTTCAGAAGCCATCCTGCTGCAGACCTGCAGCAGTTTGGACAAGAAGTTTTGTCATCCAGAACAGTTTTCATGCTAGCTTTGATTTTGGAGAAGTGGATTTCTCAGTGTTTAAGCCTCAGGGAAGGTTTCCTGGGTTTGGGACTCTTTTTCTGGAACCACCCCTGCCCTCTGTTGCCACCTTCAGAGGATAGATTAGTCCCTTTTTTCTCTTTTGTGCTCTTGGCTTCTCGTGCAGAACAAGGGCTGGGCTGGAGCCAGCGCTTTTGGACACCATGCCCTGGTGCAGCCCAGCAGTGGCACTGGGGGCAGCTGGTGGCAATGATTTGCCTGCTGCCTCTGAGCCTCACTGCTGCAGGGCTCTGGGTGGTAAAAAGAGACTCTTCCAGCAGTTTCTTCCCAGTGTCTGCAAGTGGGAATCTCCAGCAGCCATACTGTGCTGTTTTTTACCTTTCCCCTGGGAATCTTGGGTCCTGAGGACGATTGCAGCCTCTGGGGTCTCCTAGTGGCTGATGGCAGCATCAGCTCATCTCAGCACCTCCTGAGTTTGTTTTTCCTTCTGCCCTGCCCAAGTGAGAGTGAAGCTGTGTAGGACTAAACCCTGTATGGTGTAGGCAGCTCTGCTGTGCTGCACAACAGGTTTGCCTTCAGCACTGGCAGTGGCTGGGGAGGGGTAACATGCCCTTCTGGAGTCATTCCTGTTGCCCCCTGGTCTGGCTTGGGCCCCTTCTGGCCATCAAAGTGTAAATCAGTTCAGAAAACTCTGCAGGGGCTCCCCTGTCTGCTTTCTCTCTCTGGGTCCATATTGCAACATCCCTTCTGCACCAGCCTCCCTGCCCTGGTGGCAGGAAGCTGAGCAGCTTGGGATGTCTCCCTTGCCCAGTACATCTGTCACCTCTGCTCCTGGCTGCAGTGTTGAACTACCACCAGCTCCGCCACCTGCTGCATGGCTTCCGTGCTCCTCTTCTTCCTCACCACACTCATCCTTCTTGGGCTGCCAGTGCTCACAGCTGGTGCAGTCAGGTTATGGCAATGAAACTGTCAGCCTTGAAGCCCTGAAGTGAAAGTATTTCTGCTTGGGGCAGCTCCTCTGTCAGTCTGCCTTGAGCCATGAGCTTTCCCTGTGCTGTCAGTGCTCAGGCTGAACCATGCACGGAGAAGCCTGGCTGACAGGATAAATGAGCTGTGGAGGCAACCACTGTGTTTGGAAAGGCATGAAAAGGCTTTGATAGAAAAGCTCTGCAGCCTTGTGCAGCTAGACATAAGCTTTTTTCCTAACCTTGATGCAAGTGTGGTCAGAGGCAGCTTTTACTGCAAGGAGATGAGGCATTGGGTTTTCAATAGTCAGAATTTAATATTCCCACCTCTGGATCATTTCTTTCACTGATAGTATCCAAAGCTGCTGCTGTAAGAGAGGCTTTCCTGTTCCAAGCATCCTGAGGACTTGCTTTAAACAGCCTAAATCTACAAGTAATCTGAAAACAGTGGGAATCCCACTGCAGGAAATTGGATTAACTATCTGCACTATTCTGCAAGTAAAATATTTGTACTTTGATGAAGAACTGGCAATTGGTTCTCTGAAAAAGAGTAGATCTTTACAGCACAGTTGGTTTGATTCATCAGCCTTGGAGGCAGGCTACACAAAAAAAAAATAAGGTTTTGTGCTTCTCTGTCTCCTCTGGAAAGGCAAGTAGTGCTCATGGGTTCTTGCCATGCTACTCACCTGAAGGGGCTGCTCAGGTGTTGACTGCTTTGGGGTGGTTCCCCTTCCACGGCAATGAGGGGATATAACTGTTGGCAATAAGAGCAGAACAGTGGGGTTTTTCCTTGTCAGAAAGCTAAAGAAATGACATTAAAACAGACAAAAAGCTAATAAATTAAGAGCTATCCATCAAGCTGCCCATTGCTCTAGAATACAGCCGTGCTTTCCCTGATTTTCCATGTTAGTGTTCTTCAGTTGCCTTCTTACAGAAAGGTTGGTACCAGGCACCACAAATGCTAAGGGAAGAAAAATGGAATAGCATCCATTAGTAAATTCCTTCCATGTTTCTGCGCTTCTGGTTTTAGTTCTCTAACCTGATTTACTTGTACAGATACAAGTAAATCTTGTATCTGTACAAGTAAATCAGGTTAGAGAACTGGGCTGGCTAGTGTCCTCAGCCTCTTGGGAAGACAGCCCGTGGAAGCTGAGCCATTGGCACTGCAACCTGCACTTTCCTTTTGCAGGAGCCCAGGTGATCGCCCAGCTTCTGGTGAAAGAAATCTGTGAGAACTGCCGCTGCTTCTGGAGTAAAGCTAATGTTTGTGTTCATCCTTAAATAACTGCTTAAAGAGTGCAAGCCTTTCCTGCTCACTTTGCTCCTAGGACATGGAAGGGGGAGGATTGCGAACGCAGAACTGTATCTGCTGCAGTGAAGCTGCAAGGGCAGTTGGCAGCAGCAAGCCTCAGCCCTTGTGAGCTGGAAATTATTGCAAAATCTGAATTTCAGAAACAAAAGGCTTGACCATCTTCAGCCCTAGAGCTTGTTCCTCAGAACTTGTGTAGTGTTCCTCCCTCAGGCACCCTTCTCATGCTCTGGGCAATGAATGGGGCTGGGGAGGAGAGGGGAATCCCAGACTGATGACTTCCCTCAGGAAAGCTGCCACAACTGAAATCTTGCATTTTAACTGCCTGTACAGTTGCCAGATCCTTTTAGTGCATAATTTGTTTTCCTCTCAGGGTTTTTGTGAATGCTGAATTATATAGACAAGGGTTTGATTCTTTGTTTGTTCCAGGTTGGAAACATTAATAGAAGAGCTGGGAGACCTTGAAGCCAAGTGCAAATGCTGCCATCTTGCAAATCTTGAGTGTGAAGAGTAGCTCTCCTTTAGTCTGCCTGTGTCATCTCACTGGACAGCCTGGCCTAGGTTTGGCCTGTGAATATCTCATCCTTGGTGTCTGCAGTGATATGGACACGAGTGTGTCATCCAAAGCTAGCAACACACGGATCAGCTCAGAGAAAGCACTAATGCTTTTGTGGGGCAGAGGACAATGAGCAGTTTGGTTTTTAATGTAAAGTAGAGCCCTCATATTGTACATTAATAAATATTTGGCAGGAATGAAACTCTAAAGCTGATGCCTTGGAGAAAAGAGTTTTAAAAGTATGATTGTACCTTCCCTGGGCTGCTTCTGAAGAAAGAGCTGCACTGTCAAGAAAACCCCAACCCTTGCCTGTACAAGTACATGAGCTGTTTTGCTGTCACTGCTGCTTCTGAAGTCAAGTTTATTGAATTTGCCAGGTCAGTTTTCTGCTGTAAAAACTATGAAGTAAAATAATAGTAGGGGATGAGGGTAAAAGGATGGGGAGAGCGCTTCAGAGAGGAGCAAGACTGAAATCATTTGCTATCAGGTTACAGGGTCCAGGGCTTGAGGCCCTTTCCCTGGAAAAGCTCACTCTGAGCAGCAGCCTGGAGTATGGTGTGCCACTCCACCACCTCTCCTCTCTTTTTGCATGTGGAGCAGATATTCAGACCTCTCAGACTTAGCCCATCTGGTGTCTCACTCAGCACAGGCAGTTTGGAGCAGCAGTGCCAGCCCATGGCTACCTGCTTGGGCCCACATGAAGTGAGTGCTGTGACCATTAAACAGGTTCAAAGCCTATGTTCAAGTGCTCTGTTAGCACTGCCCTATGCCTTGCTTTCTCTTGTGGCAGGGTTGAAGGACCAGCCCAGCCCAGTCTGTGCCAGGCAATTTTTGGTAGGTGACCTGTGTGCAAGTACCAGAAAGCTCCACACATTTCTGCTAGACAAGCCACTGTCCCTGCTGTGTCACCCTGCCTGGAGCTGAGAAGGGGAAGACAGGAGACAGGTGGCAGCGCATGAAGAGCCTGGCAGGCTCTGTGCCCCATGGGACCTGGCACCCCTTGGGCAGTGGGATAATGGTCAGGCTCTTGTGCCTGTGTGGTATCTGCAAACGTAGGGAGGGTGTCAAAACTGGGCCCAGGACCAAAGCTGTGTGCCAGCTGCCCTGTAGTGAGGGCAGCACATTCTCACTTAGTTTTCTGTCACTTCAGATCGCTGTTCCAGCTAATGATTTTCCAGGCCATGTAATGGTAACATGATCAAAGTCTGTCATGAAACACTAAAATCTAGAGGGACATGGGTAAGAGAAAACACAGAGTTGTTTGAACATTACTCAAAATATTTTAATGTACATGTGTAGCCACATTAAAGAAGAGGAAAAAACATCTTACAGAGATGAAAGACACCAAAGGATGTGATTTCATCATGCCAGAAGCTGTATGTTTCAAAGTGACTGAAGCCAATAGCATCAAAATGCTCTTTTTCTGAGTATGAAAACCAGGTCAAGAAGCACAGAAAGGGAAGAGAAAACATGTATTTAACTGATAGATTAGGCTGTTCTGATCCATTGGGTAAAGAAGTTCTGTGGGTTTTAGGGTTTTTAAAGAGGTATAAATGTGGTATAAAGAGTACTTTAAACAGTTTTACTCATATATACCTAGTGAGCTGGAACAGCTGTGCTATGTTGGGTTGATAGGTATTTACAGAGAATGATGACTGATGGAGAGCATGTCAATATGCACAAAACCCCTACCAGATACAGTGGGTTTGAGTCACACAGCAGTGAATGTCAGCCAAGGTGAGTGTGGTACCCGCCTCTATCATGAGGTGGAAGGTGCAAGTTGAGCAGCCTGTGAGGGAAGTGTTTGTGAACCCAGCTCCATCTCAGCCCTGCCTGCCTCTGGGTGGAACCAAGGGCACTACACCTCTGCCAAAACCAGCCTCTTGGAGCTCCCCCATTTCTCTCAAGCCCTTAAAGAAAATAAGGACAAGATTCAGCTTGGCTACTTTCCAAATCACTTGTTACAATCAGTGGATATTTTGATAACGGGGGTTAAGCCCAATCTAGGGAAGATTCCTAAGTGTAGTTGGCTTCTAGGCTAATGATAACAGAAGTTTAGATGAGGGCCATGTGTGGACATTACTACCCAGTTGTCCCATTGCCAGTGTTGCTAGCAAAGCCCCATTCCTTAATCACTGACAGGTTTGTCTCCCTCACCAGGCTCAGAAGTGTCAATAGACAGGAACAGCTGCTTGCCTGGAGACGAGGATTTATTCCGACCAGTTGTACTCAGCTGAGCAAAACTCTTTTTTCATTCTGCTACCACCCAGTTAAACCACCCTCTTCTCAGTGGTTTCTCAACAATTTTCCAACAGGCCATCAATCCCAGATCTTGTCATAAGTCAGGCCTGAGGACAACTAAAAGTCAGAGCACTGCCCATGGTAATACCTAATGCCACTGGAGGTTCCCATGCCATATGTGTTGAACAGCCTCTGCTACTCCATGCTTTTCAAAAGCCAGTGAGATACAGGAGGATGGAAGTAACATAGGGAAAGTTGCATGACAGCAAAATACTGTACAGCAAAAAATGAAAGCTAGTATCTTCTGAATTCTCCCTAACTGATGGAAAGAAGGTCATGTGACAATTACTTTGGAGAAAAGATGACAGTAAACAGCAAAGGGAGATGGAGCAGGCATCCTTAGAAGAAATAAAAAGGGAGAATACATAGGCCTAAGTGACCGGACTAACTGCAGTACAGGGCTTGTTCTCCCTGCCTTGCAGAAACCCTGTTGTGGGAGCAAGCTACCTGGCAGGTAGGGACAGCCTGCCCTGCAAGCCCATGGGATTTCTCAGTAGCCTCCCTTGGGACTGCCCACTTGCCAGGGAGTTCACTCAGCACCCTACGTATGGGAGCTGCACACACCAGGGCCCTCTTTTCTCTTCCCAGGTTTGGTGAAGCCATATTTCTCTTCCACCAGTGAGCTTTAGGGGACTCCTTTCCAAGTGAGGGTTTTATCAGTGTGGATGAACTGGGCTAAAAAAAAACTGAAGGGAGGATCCCCTGCTCTCTCCCCTGGTGAAGCGGTTGCAGAGCAGCAGAGGCTGTCACAGACCCTACCAGAAAGGACATGAATGAATGCTGCTACTCTGTCAGCATGGTCCTTTGTGCAGGTCCCAGCTCATTAGAGAGAATCAGACTAAAGCATCTGAATGCACAGCTATTTCAGACATGTGCAGGGTGCATTGCAATGGCCAAGTACCTGACGCTGCTTAGCTGTCATCCAACTGCTTGCAAAGACTGTGAAAGAACAAAGGTTTTGAGAAACCCATCCATCCATGCATTTAATCAGCTACTAAAGTAGCAAGTTAGAGCAGGGTACCCTATAAACATTCCTTAAGCTCTTCTTAAAAAGGGAAAAATTTAATCTACTTCAAGTACAACGCCTTCTTAATGCACCATACGCAGGAAGAGAGAATGCGTCAAGACCTACCGGTACCAAATACAACAGACATTCTGAGCATGACTTGTAAGCCCACTCTCAGTACAAAAAAGTACCAAGTGCTGGACCAAATCTCCCCCCAAGAAGAAGGTGACAGTGTTCTATTTACAAGAAAATACTGCTTCAGTTAAAAATGCTAAAAACCATTCTCTTGAGTTCATATAAAAATAATTATGTCTATGTATGCACACACATATTTACATACATTTATGGCTTTCAGTGCTTCAACTTTTCTCCGGTAAATGGGGAAATACAAATACTCCATTACTGCTTTTTCTCCTCCTCAGGTTTTTCAGTCTCTGCTTCTGCAACTGATAAGCTGCCACTACCATATTTTTTCACTCGGGTTTCTACTCTGGCAAGTCTCTGTTTCACCTTTTGTTGAGATGCGCTGTATTCTGCCAAGAGCCTCGCAAACCTAGTCTGCAGCGTATCCAGAGCTACTTCAAGTCGCCCTATTTTTTCTTCCAAGTCTTTCGGGTCAGCTCCTGCTTTTGCTGCCTCTTCATCTATTAAATTGTCTTTCATCAGAATTTGACGTCCTTTCTCTTCCAGAGCCTTTTTGGCTTCTGGATATTCTGTGAGGGCTTCCATTAAATCATCCTTAGACAAGCAGAACAAATCAGAATAACCAATACTCCTAATATTGGCTGTCCTCCTGTTGCCAGATTTGCTACCTTTGATGTTTAGGATGCTGATTTCACCGAAGTAACTGCCATCGCTTAGGACTACAAATTGAGTTACGCCATCATCCGCCACTACAGCCAATTTTCCCTCTTTAATAATGTACATTTCTCTTCCAATATCTCCTTTTTTGCAAATGTAGTCACCAGGACTGAAGACTGTAGGTTTCAGTTTCAGCACCAATTCAATGAGAAGTCCAGCTTCACAATCCTGGAATATACGCACTTTCCTCAGCGTGTCCAAATGGACATTGATAGCAATTTCAGCCTTCAACTTGTCAGGCAGATTTTTGAGAACTTCTTTCTCATCCACTGTTTTCTTGTTGGTCCAGAGGTAATCAAACCACTTAATAACCCTGGCTTCCAAATCCTTAGTCACTTTTCGGAATTGCATGTACTGTTTAATGGAATCCACTTTGGCCTGGAACTCCGCCCTGGAAGCATTCATGTTGGAAATCATGGAGCCAACGTTACCGACAATGGTAGCAAAGATGAGCACACCCACCAGGAAGTCGATGACCACAAAGAGATACTCCTCGTCTTTCACCGGGGGCGGTGTTTCCCCGATGGTTGTCAGCGTGAGCGTTGACCAGTACAGACTGTAAATGTACTTCCTGGACAGGCGCGCGTACTCCGGAACGGACACGTTGGGATACACCCAGGAGTCGGTTCCAAACCCGATCACCTTCGATATCGCAAAGTATATGCACGCGTTCCAGTGGATGATGATAAGAATGTATAGCACAAGATTGCCAATACGGAACATGTTTGGATAATTTGTCCTGGTCTCGGTACGGTCAAAAAACTCAAAGAGCCGAGCGATCCTCAGCAAGCGGTTAAATCGGAGCTCGGGGTAGTTCAAACCGAGCTTGAAATATGCCAGGTCCGTTGGCACAAGAGACAGCACGTCCAGTTTGAACTGCATAGTTTTGGTATAATGTTCTCGTAATTTCTTCTCATCCTGAACTAGCAAGCCTTGTTCAAGGAAGCCTTCAGAGAATAAAAAGATTTTACTTATTAGAATAAAAATACCATCAACAGTAGTGAGTGACTTACACTTCAGGCCTAAGAATGTTAAAATTTGTACTGTTATGCCTACAGATATTGAGGTCATTTAATTGCATATTTAAATATTTCAATCAAGTTTCAAAGCTGATATATCATGACTAAGAACAATGACTATTTTCACCACAGCGCTCCCTGAGGTTTTCCACTCTATTCTGCAGCAGCTGTATCTTTTTCTTTTAAGTATCTTTGCAAAAAAAAGGAGGAGATTCAAGTGTCTAATTTTTCATGAATCATTGGCATGAGTCATAACTAAAGTTAAGCAAGTGTTAAGCAACTGTGTATAAAATTGGAGTGGAATATTTTAAAATAATTACCAAGAATAAGTAGGTATAACGGATTGTTGGAGACTTTTTCCAAACAATATAGATATCCTTGAGATAAAGAAATGCAGTTACCCCGCTCCCTAAGTCATGCTTTTCCTCTTGTGTCTAATGTTAAAACTGACATGATTTTCCTTGATTTGCACTTTGTGTTTCTAGTCAGAGAGCTACTAAGCGAACTTCTGAACATCAATATTTCTTCATTCCAAAGACTTTGAGAAGTCTTAGATTTAAAAACTTTATGAGTAGATATAAACTGCAGTGAGAGACCTTTTCTGCAGACAGTACAGCCACAGTGCTTTTTCGTGCCTCTGAGGGCATTAAAAATGTTCCACAGGGAACAGCCTATGCACTGCAAAATACTTGCTGCAATTGCAGTGGAGAGATCCAACTGCCAGCCCATTGGGTCACTCAGGAGAAAAAGTCCACTGAGAAAGAAACAAAACATTCCCAGTGTATCCAGGATTATCACATTTTACTAACCCCTTAGCAATCTACAAGCCATCTATAGCATTCTCAGGGAAGCATCTGCTGAGGAACACCAAGCTGCATTTCTTTGTGCCCTACGCAGCACAGCTGTGTTTCTGGAATGTGTGATGCACCTGTAAATGCCTCATCTATTTGTGTGTATCTGGCTTTGGATCTGCAAACTGACAGCAACTACAAATGGAAGTAGTTTCTGTGCCATGCATGTGTTGCCTCCCAGAAAACTGCTGGAAAACTGGTGAAGTATGCCCTTTAGTTATACAGCTAAACAGAAAAGCTGACCAGACTGATGAATTTCTGATACACAGTTGTGAAAAATAACTTTGAAAACACCTTGCTCCTGAAGGGAGATAAAATCTCTTGGCTTTTTGCTTCCTTATGGAAGTAAAGTCTTACAGTAAAATCTTTTGAAAGCATTGGAACACAGGGTGTGCTAAAAACAACCAGCTGCTGAGACGTGAATCTTTTCTGTTTCACAGAGCAGTCACCAAATAGGTGAAATGCAGTCCAACTGGCCCTGCAGCTAGACAGAAATGCACCATGGAGAAGCTGATGATCAGAGTAGTTGTGGGACTACCTAGATCTTAGTTCAAAGGCAGACCCTGCCCTCAGACCAGAAAGTCTCACTCTTCCCCAAGGGCTTCCAGGACATCTGACCCCAGGGCAGATGGACCTTGCAGACTCACAGGAAAAGGCAGCAGGCAAAGGCAGAGCCAGGAGGGACTGTTAAGAGAGTTAACAAAGATTTTGGCAACTAAAAGAAGCGACTTCTTTCTTGGAGTGCCTGGAACTACTGCAGACACCTGCACTGAAGCATTCGGGCAAGGACAGAATATATTCTGCAGTTGCAAGCCAGGCCTGAAAATTTAAATTCCAGTCAGGCTTTAACAGCCATATAATCATTATCAGGACAGATCATGGAAATTTATAACTTGCTTTACCTGGACATGCCTAATTTCTGCTCTGTTCTTTCCCATTACATTAACAGATGTAACTGCAGAAGGTAAATTTAGTTGGAACAATTGACATTTTAACTACACAAAGAAGATGAACACCCCCCTCCCCATCCTCCCCCAAATACAGCACTCGTGATTTAGGCTGGTACCTGAAACTGACTTTCCTGTTGAACGAGGTACTTGCTAAGTTTAAGAATTTGGCTTGCCATGGGTTGTGTGCTTCCCACATGACAGCAGTTTTAGCTCATCTTGTAATTATGTTTACAATTTGTCACAGGCCATAATTAGCACCAAGCTGTCAGTACAACTTTAAATAAATAAATAAATAGATAGCTGAAAATGGATAAGATGTTGAAATGAAAAATTAAAAATTACTCTCATTTTTTAAAATGATCAGTGTTTGTTTTGGACCCTTTCAAGGGACATTTTGAAGCTGTCTCTGTACCAGTGAAGAGAATGCGACAGGAGATGTTTTCTGGCCCAAGATCAGCTACCATGACAGCTTCTATTCACATATAAGTTCTTCCAGGCCCCTTCAAAAACACCACCATGAACAACACCCAACCTCTGCTGTCCTCCTAGCTGTCCCCAGACACTGGGTGCTCGCTGGCGCGGACCAAAGTGCAAGCACCAAAGTGCATCAAGGACTGTTCAGTAACTTGGTGATATGGATCACTGTACATCATTGCTTAGGCCTATACTATGACTTTGTCCAGTTTAAAACAAATACCACTTCAATGCTGAAATCTCAGGCTGCCTGGATTACAGAAACAAGGACAAGAGGCCGAAGAGAACCACTTCACGCATAGCATGGCACAGCCCTCACAGATCCTCTGGGTTCACACTGAGCAGAGGTTCCTGGGTCAGTCCTATCCCATCACCAGGCAGTGGGAAACCCAGCCAAGACCTCGTAGAGGCTCTGGGAAGCACAGATGGTGGCAGAGGGGCTGCACTGCCTGGTCCAGGCATAGGACCACAGACTGAAGGCTGAGACAGGTGGTCTCACTTGACCAACTCAATAACCACTTCCGACCAGGATGCTGTACAGCTTGGTTAAGAAAACAGCGCTTGTGGGGTGCAGTTGGTTTCCTGCCCCAAGTGCCCCATTGTCCCTTCCCCACACAGCCTGTTACAGTGGCTGTGCACTTAGCATCAGCCTATTACTGTCAGAACTGAATTTAGAGACACGTGAAGAGCAAGTGTTGGAATGTATGGCCTTAAAAAATCCAAACTGATCTGACACTTCATCTTCCAAAAGCTTCCACTGTTGTGTTCTGATATGATACTACAGTGGTTGGACCCCACAGGGGAATTTTTGTTTCCATCTTTTATATACATGCAGTATTTGAAAACACTGTAAAATCCCAGAAAGACTCACCTGTTCTGAACCTGACGAACATGTCAATAACATAGATAACATCAGAGAGATAATCCAAAAACAGCCATATTTTAACATGGTCCATTTGTAGCTCATCAAAGCAGGCTCTGAAGAAACAAAGTTTTTAAAAAATAAATTAGGCCAACTGCATAAGCAGAGTGCTTGCATTACATGCCCTAGCAGCATGTTGGTGCACATTTCTGGAACAGAAATATTACAGGCAGCAGATCTCCATGTCCAGACATCTGCACACTAGAGCTATGTCCAAACAGACGCCAGGATCTTTCAGAATTCAAAGGTGTTCTGGACAGGAATAAAACTCAAACACATAAATGCCACGTGACTGAGCTTACTGAGGATTACACATATCCCTACAATTAGAAGTGCATCATATTTCATGGGATACACATCTCCATGAAGATAATTCCCAAATAAAAGATTTCTTTCTCAGTGGCAAGCCATCCTCATCTCTCCCTACCATCTTACACAGTGTAAGAAAACCGTTTCTACAGCCCCCATCACTTTGACTGAAAGTGATGATTTCTACACCATCTGATGTAAAAAACTACATCTACTGATTTCTACATCCTACCGTGGGAAAGAAATACTTGAGCTAAATCTTCCTGCCCTTCGAGCATCCAAAAGATGCGTTATATGAATTTAAGAGGTCCCACCACAGCCCACATCCCTCCTTTCTGTTCTCTCCTGGGTGGTGGGAAGCCCTCATCCCTGGCAGTGCTTAGGGATGCAGCGGCCAGGACACAGCTCAGCCGCCAGCCAGCAGGTGGCACACGAAGGCCACACCAGCGCTCATGAGGACACTCACTGCAAGTTACATCCACCTGCTTTCAGACAAAAAGGAAAAAAAAAACCACAGAAACACTGGCAATCTATTCCCAGTGGTACACATCATACATCCCTAGGGGCATATGAACTGTAAACCTTCTAGGTAAGTCACCCAAAAGATATCGCAGGGAGATAAGAGGGTGATTTACATAGGAAACGTAGCGATTGAAATGTAGAATTGTTATTAACTTAAATCCGTACCTGCACACTAGCATACACCAGTTATAGAACACGGGTGCTGCTATTACCGTCAGCCAGTTGTAGTACAGATTGCTTGAAGGATCTATCACAAAGACCTCCTTTTTCTGCCTGGAAAATAAAACATGCAGATTTGCATGGGAAATGTAAGCAAACAACCTGCTAGATTTCCCTCTTCTTGAGGCTGCTCATTTCACCATGAACTCACAGCTGCCCGAGAAGAGAAGTATCCATGCAGGCAGTGCAGATGAGATACCAGGCATCCCATCTGACAAGCTCTATTTCTTTGTTTGACCCAACTTTAGAAAAAGTAAAAAAGAGCGGAAAGAAAAACAAACACATTCTTATCTCCCCGGCTGAAACCCACAGCCCTCTGTATTAAGCTCCACACTGGAAAAAAAGTTAATTGTTAAATGTTTCTTATTATCACTTGGATTAGAAGGTTACATTTCATTGCTAGAGAAAGAGCCTTCCTTTGCAGGCTAATTATTGTTTTTTTAGCAAATTCTATTATGGAAATGACTGTATAAGCATGCATTTGAACAAGTAAAACACACATGTATTCAAATACATGTCTGTACAAGTAAGAATCTCTGTGTGCATAAGTACATCCAGTATGTGTGACTAGAGTTGAAACGTCTTACTACGTAAAGGCAAATTTCACACATTCACAGTCCTGGCACCTTAGCCCTCATAACAAGGAAGTGATGCTAAAGGAAGCATACAGGCCTGGAATGAAAAGATTTAGAGAACAGCATGCTAATGGCACAGGGCATACTCAGAAGTGCCCACCCCCAGCATGAGAAGGTTGATATGGAATAGAGAGCATTTAAGCATATAATCAGAGGTAAATGTAATATACTTTAGTGGATTTGAGGTCCACAGCTGCAAAATTACTTTAACAGTAGAAGTGTGATCTGTGGACTGTATAATAGTGTGCAGAATATGTGACCAGGCAATGCTTGAATATGTATTTGTGGGACTTTTCCTAAACTTCAAGAATGCAAATATATTAAAATGTAATGATAATTTATTTCAAATCTGTGTGTATCTCTGGCATTACCACTGCTGTCAGCTGCATGTCCAGGCAATGTGAGTAAAGGAAGCAGCTTTAATCTAAGAAGTATTTACTTTACCATCTTCACTACTTGTTTTAAATAATTTCTTCTAGAAAACTGGTCACAATCTCAAAACTGGTGACCATGAAATATGGTCATTATATGTCAGCATATACTACCTTGTGGACATTAAAACATTAATTTTCTTTGACAAAATGTTTTAAAGGACTCCTGGCTACTGCAAAGCCCAGGCTTTCACTACACAGTAATTAAAGCCAAGAGAGAGTGCTTTGAACAAAGGCTTTTTAATTGGAAAAAAACAATTAAAAGCTTTGATTAATAAAGATCCCGAGATCAATCAGATTCCATTTGAAATGCCCTCATGTCTATATAGCAGGTGCCACCATATACATACATATAAAACTACAGTATATTACTCTAACATACTCCTTAACTGTGAAGGCCACTCAAATGCATTTTCTTTTTATCTGCCATCATCGTTACTTTTAATCACTGATAATACTAAATTGTGCTATATTCGGGTCAGCTTTATGGGAACAAAGCAAGAACAGGATCCGTTACCACCAAAAGCATTCAAATTAACTCATTTTGTTGCAGAAATACACCATCCCCTAACCAACAGAAGCAAATTTTAGTGATCGCTAGCAATGATCTGCACTATATTAAGTAATTAAATATACTAGTCAGTGAAATAACTAAACATACTAGCAAACGTTTAATTTTCTACTTGTAAGATATTTCTACATGGTAAGAATTACCAGACTTTTGGTTCATCTGCTCTGAATCATTATGGAAATTCTGGAACAATGAAAAGTCTGTGCAGCTCTGCAAAGCAGGCTGCTGTCCTGCAGTGTTGTCATGATTAAAAAGTGATCTTCAACTCCAAGTGACCAGAGGTAGCTCAATTCCCTTTTACTGACATAGGAAGCTGTTTCTGAAAGATCTAAACACAGGTCTTCAAGAGAAAATAACTTTGCTGAGCAGTTGAAACCTTCCTAAGGGAGAAAACATTGTATAGATTTGACAGGCTAAAAATCTGCAGTCTACAACTGCAGAACAACTTTAAGTGCTACAGTGAAGTGCTGTGCCGTGTTTTGTAGGAGACATGTTAAAATCACACATTCATTCTTTATACTTACTCTTCCTTTTTTTTATCATCTTTTTTGTCATCTTTTTTGTCATCTTTCTTTTCCTCTTTCTTTTCCTCTTTTTTCTCCTCTTTAACCTCTTTCTTTTCTTCCTTTTTGCTGTACAACATAATGCAAGGCTTAGCAATATTACCAATACTGAGCAGTTCAGGGAGAGGGTGGAGGTTTGGGAAACAAGACTAGATTCTGGATAGAGTAGGACAGGGATACAAGTGGAAAAAAGAGTTTACAGGCTGAGACCTCTCACCCTGACAGCACCTCAGGTAACCAGCTGGCTGATTCTCTGCATTAGTCGCCCACACCTTCTGGACTTTTTCAGACATCAGTATACCAGGCTGATTTTAAGTAAAATGCTTTCAGTTTGATTGACTCGTAAGAACCCAGGCATTTAAAAAGAAACCTATCAAATGATGACAGAATGTGAAATGGTTTTAACAAACTGTCAACATTCTTTGGTTTGAGCCAAAACCTCAACGTGACTGTTCAAAGCTTTCATAGTAATTATAAAAAACAAAGATGAATCTCCTCTCATGGTTCTTTAAAACCAGCAAAATTTTAATTAATTAATTGCCTCTGGATCTGAATTGCACCATTTTTAGGTTTGTCTGAACAGAAGAGTCTTGAAATATATTAACTTAGGCAGACAGGCCCACAAATACTTTTCAAACCTGCATGAATTTAACATCTTTCTGGAGATTCTGACAATCTTAAAGTTAGATTTGCTACATGCCTTGGTCAAGAATCATGTAATGTGATGTGAAGAATGGTGCTCATACGCACAAGCAGAAAATCCATCATCTGAGATCTTCTTTTTTATTTGAAATTTCTCTAGTCCTTGAAGCAGAAAGTGTTCCCCTTAGACAGAAATGCCTAAGAGTGTTCCTCACACTACAGTGTATGTGGATAACAAAACTCCCCATGCATAATGTCTGGTTTGAATGAAAGCCATGGATTCCTGCTCCCAGGGAAGCTTTGTTTTCTCCTCTGAACTGCCAAGACTGGGTATGAGTCTCCCTTTGCACTGGTGTCAAGAAACGACAAATGAGTTTAGTGACAGCAACATCCCACAGCAAGGACAGAATATGTAAGAATGCTGCTTACAGGACTCGTGCATTCCATGCACACTTGCTCATATGGCTCAGGCCAGAAAGGTCTGTGCTGTGAATGGCAGTCACATCTTGGAATGTGCTTGCTACAGGGAGAAAGAAGCACTCCAAAGAAGATGACAGCCACCACTTTTTTAAGTAGCAGCTTTCACCAATCAGCAATGAGCATCTATTCCAGTTCTTACACTTAACTTCCCCAATGATGCACCACCACCGTGTACTTTGGGAAAGCTAAGACTCCTTTGCTAAAAAAAAGCCAAGATCCCACACTCTGCCACATCGAGGGAAATACGGACCAAGCTGACCAACACCTCTGAAACCTTCAAAATTTCACAGCACAAGGGAGCAGAACTGGAGGAGAGAAGAACCTTTGGCTTGACTGATCTTCTATTTCTACTTGCATCTCAAATCAAAGAAAGAGTTTTTCATTTACCAAGGCTGATTCCTACATAGCAGTGGGAACTGCTTCTCAAGAAATTATTTCTCTGGACTGACTGCCCAGAGCTTTTCCACTTCATTTTGCAATCTGCCCCCAAAACTCCTTCCTGTTTAAAAAACATGTCAGGATTTCACTGGAGATTACCATGCATGGTGTCTGATCTAAAGGCAAATGCACAGCTGCTGTTGTTAGCATTAATGTAGCTCCTCAATACTTCAAATGCCTGGCATTTTTACCAGAAAGCAAGAGTTACAAGTAAACAGAATTTTCAAAGGGTAGGGCCACTGTACATTTGTGGATCTTGTTATCCAGGGAAAAGTAGGTTCAGATTAAGAATCAGTCAAAAAGTCTCAGTGGTGGTGAACTTTGGAGGGAATATTTTGACACTTTCAACTCCCTCCTATGTTTGTGTTTCATTTTTTAAAAAGTGAAAAAACTATTTCACAGAGCACCTAATGCTGATACCTATTTTATTCTGGTCTGAGATCTCCTACAAACTCACCTGTCAACTACAGGTACCTTTCGTAAGTGAGTTTCTTCCATTTATGTTGCTTCTGTTCATCTTTCTATTGTGGTAACTCCCAACTTATCATACTCCCACCTACTTGCAGTCTGGCAATGGAAGTCTCTCAATGGAAGAGGAAAAGTTGGCCATAATCAAAGACTTGAAAGCATCTTGTATAGTTCCCCAAGATATGGCACACTTAGGTCTTTAACATAGCCAAAGTCCACATTTCTTTTTCTTTACAAGTAACACTGAGTAAACTGGAATCCAATAACCAATAAAACAGTTTGTGTCTGTCCTCTTTGACCCCAACACAGCAGCATCCATGCTGTTTCTAAGCTGTGTGCAGCTTTAGACTTAGAAATCTACTTCATCAGCCCTTACAAAAACACTGTCATAGTCTTTGAATGACTCAAATATTTGCATTTCTCATCTATCAAGCACTTTGCAAATCAAGTGAGTTTCAGACTGTTGGGCAGATAGACAAGTCTTGTCTTCATTTAAAAATAATGAAACATTGAAAGGATGGAAGTTTTGCCCAAGGTACATGAGTCATTGTCAGAAACAGAGTAAGGCAGAAGTATTTCTGTCCTAACCAGTCCTTTGGGCTCCGTCTAGCAGGCTCGGCTCCAAGCTTATAGCACTCCTTCTGTACCAGTCTAAATAAAAGTCTGCATATTTCTGTCACTGTTCACTGCACACAGATTTTCCTTTTGAATGAAAGTTGTGCAAACCAAACCAAGGAGTTGCTTTAGGAGCAAGAAAATTTCTTGTTCAGCTATGTGCACAAAGGTTTTGCAGCATCATTTAAAATGTACAAACATGCCTATGATAGAATTATCTGGAGGAAAAAAAAAACCCAAGAGTTTTCTAGAAGTATTTCTGACACAATCAGAAGATGTACTGATTACTTTCAATTTTTTTTGTTTTCATTTGAAAAGCAATAAAAAAACCCTACTATCATTATGCATGAGAACAGATCTGCTGCTGGATACTAAAGAGCAGATATGTCTTCAGATTGCTGTGGTCTAAGACAAGCAAAAAACATTGATGTTGGGTGATTTTAAATTACAGGAGCTCTTCACATTGTTTAATAAATTTCTCTTTGGTGTAACACTGTGAAATAGCTTCTCCTCTCTATAAAATCGACTCAAGAGGACAGCTTTTGTCAGACACTCTGTGGCAATACCAGCCTTATTATGGTGCTTGTCACTCTCTCTAAAACAACAGTACCTGCTGAACTGAAACACACACTTTTAGAAGATGCTCATATAAATGGGGTTTGGTGCCCTCATCACTACCTGCTTCTCATTTGACAACCTGAAATTTTTGGGACACCTCATTTGCAAAAAGGGACCAGTGTGTTAGAAGAGGAAAACCACTATTAGGAAATTAATACATGAATCTTATTTAAAAACTGAAAAATTAATGTATCAATTGGTAATGCAGTAAAATCAGCCAGCTGAACTACAGAAGGTAGGGACTAAATGCGTAGTCAAATTCACTCCTTGAGAGGAAGGGGTAACTTCAGACAAAAAAAGAGTTCACAGGGAACACAAAGGATGCTTCTCATACTAAGAAAACTAGACCTTTCTCTATAATAAAACTATACTCTCAGGAAAGGCTTAGGAAGAACTAAGGAGTTTATACTATAAATGTTACTAGGCTGGATAGGGAAAAAGAGAAGGTGCTGGTAGTAGAAAGGTCTTTGGAAGTTAACAGTACTTACTCTTCATTGGTGTTGTTGCTAAAGTTGACATTGAACCTGGCCAAGGGCCAGTGACTGCAAGCAAGTTAAATAAAACACATTAAAGAGTGTAAAGGCTGCTGGTATTTCACGCACGTGTTTACTGACACGACAGACTGACTCACGAGCTTCTCACATACGCACTGATGAGATTAGCAAGGTCAATTTTGACTGTTGTGATAAGCCCCTTTGCATAACTGCTTCAAGGCACCAGTTCCTTTCTGTCATGTGCCTGGCATACACATTTGTGACCACATCTGATGTCTGAAGCCTGTTCTTAGGCGTATTAGTGCATGGCAAGATGCAACTCACTATTTTTAGCCCTGTACTCATTGGGCTACTATTCTAAGCTTTCTTCAATCCTTTCAAGTCCTCTTCACAGATGCAGTGTCAAGGCTTGAGGATAAGCAATGAGCGTACCTATCCATTGCTGCAGAATTAAGCCCTCATGATACAACAGCTGAGAGTTACTGTCAACCAGCATAAAACTGAGAAGGCAAGGACGGGTGCTCTCAAATTCACTTCAAATAGCCTTATACAGAGGTTTGTTGGCTCATGATCAATGTTGTTCTCTCTAATTACTTCCCATCTGCAGTTGCTACTGATCCAGACACCTGAGAAAGCAGGCAACAGTCTGGCTAATTCAATAAAATATGCTCTTGAGATGAATTTCTAAGGAGCAGATCAAGTAAAGATAATAAGGCTGTGCTGGACTACAACAAATCAAAGTAACCTGCATAATGCACAGACCTTCAAAGGTTGATGCTTTAATCTGAATTGCTTGCTGATTTTTTTAAAACTAATTACTTGCTTACCTATCAATCTTTAATTATGCAAAAAAAGTATAGGAGTCTCTGCTTCAAAGCCTAATGCCAAACAGAAAGTCAGCTTTTGTCTTGGGACTTCATTTTCCCATTTTAGCTGGAGTTAAATTTAAAACACTGTATCATACATTTATAAAGTAATAATTAATCAAGTCAAAGAACTGTAAACACATAAATATTTCTCTTCTGTTTTATAGGAAAAAAGTTAAGACTGAACCTGCCTTCCATACGAAAGACTCAAGTATGTGCTAATAAGTGAAGTCAGCATCCAAATGATTTTGTCATTTCTGCATCAGAAACTTTCTGTAATGTTATCAGATGAGCCTCTGAGTAGATATCACAAAGCAATGACACATTTTGCACAACGGCTTCTTTAGAGTTTCCTAACACTTGCAGATAATGCACATTAAGATCCTGAAAAGCCAAAAGTAGAAACATCCTATATTCTTGAAATAGAAATAGCATTCTCCTCAGTAGAGAGCAGTTTAGCAACATCAAGTTGAATATTATAAAATCCCAGTTCTGGGAAATCATTCTGCCTGAAGCAGCACGATCAAAATCCTTTTCTTCAAGATCTTGGTCACAGTGTGTTTGAGGAGGAAAGAGAAAGTCTGTTGAAAGCACAATACCTTAGTTATGTGAAGATTCCTGGGCAGCATTAAATACTCTGTTCATCTCCCACACTAAGCTACTTACCCTCTTCTTAAAATACAACTTACATCCTAATTAGCAAGAAAACATGATAACCTCAGTCGTCTTGAACTACAAACATGCCTTCTCACCTGTTTGCTCCCCCGGGCCGCTCACGGGCACCCAGGAAGGAGCGGATGTTGCTTTGCCTGGTGGACACCTCTACGAGCTCTGGCCCTCTGATACGTTCCAGGAAAGAATCATGCCTCTGGTCTTCATGGTGAGAGTGCCTTGTGGCCCATGACCTTACAGATAAGACAAATCGTGACAGCCTGCATGGAACACACACACAAAGTCGACTGAACCAGACAGAAACATGAGGTGGCTTAAAACATCCCTGCAAACACCAGCCCAGGATTTTTCTCCACATCTCCACCTGTCATGAAGTTAAACCTGATGGAGTAACTGTGTGAGCCCAGTCACTTGCCATGATTTCGTAGATCACCTTCTGCAGCGGATCAGGAAAACACCTCATACATCAGTTCCTATTCTACTGTACCACCACTGCAAGAGCAACAGAATGTTCTTGCTGAGTGGGGGCCTTTTCATTTGAAAATGAGGTACTCAGTGAAGTCCATTAGATCCTTGAAATTTTCCATTCAAGAGTCATGTTGTTACCCTAATATTTAAATTGCCAGGCATTCATGTTTACATCACGAACTTCCCTGTATATTCAGAGCATACAAAACTACGTGTAGCTACACATAGATATGTAATTCAATCTATCCTGAAAAAGAGTAAAGGAAATATAAACAAAGATTTAAAAGGAAGCTCTCAGTATGAATTTATATATTCATGTGCATTATGTTTATACAAAACACACACCTATAATCTTTTTTCATTTAAACTCAACCTCTTGCAGACTTTGTCATCTACATCTGGTAGTGTCATTGTCTGAAAACCAAGAAGGGAAATACAAGTTTATTCTCCACTATCAAAAATGATGAAGTGTGAACAATACTCTCTAAATGACCCAAGTTTTACAATAATTTTTTCCTTTGCTCTTTGAAATACATTGTGCTTAAAGTGGCTGTGGTCTTTGTTGTGTGTAACAATGGTATCTGAAGGCAGAGCCCTGCAATCTCAGACACAAAGCAGACACAGTAAGGTTTTGAAGCTCCACTTCAAGCTAAATATAAGTCCTGATAGTATAAACAACTTAAGAAAATGGTCAGCTTCAATTTTGCTGACTAGGGTTCCAAATCCATTATAAACATAACTGGATTCTAAAAACTGAGAGAAATTCTTGCACTCAAAATACAAATACCCCCTGACTCCTCCCTTTCCAGAGCCATCTACCAAAAGGAAACAATCATTATGTTTTATTTGATAGGAAGCAAACACTGCATCAGCCATCAGTCAGAACTAAACACTTACCCATTTAATTTACAGTCTGGCCTCACTTCATGCATTTCCCCAGCATTCCTGGGGAAAATACAGCAACTGCATTTTCAGATACAGTTATGTAAAAAAATAACTTGCTTGGGCGTATTCAGCCTCTCTCAGATTCTAAGACTTTTATTAGCAATAAGTAAGTGATGAATCAAGGTCAAATGCAACTTCTGTTACTTCTTACAGACTTTCTTCACCTGGACTCCATGAATTTTCTTTGAAAGAGATTTCTTTGGCCTCCAAATTGTGACCAGTCTCTCTTAACAAATTGAACTTAAAAATGGAAATTATATTAGTTAGTAATTTACCTTGCCATTGCTCCCCTGCCAGTGAAGGAGCTCGCCTGGGGTTCAGGTACATGTCCTCCCTCCACAGAAATTACTCCCTGCAGCTCTGAAGATGCATCCTCACGCAGTGAATGGGTTCTGCAAAAACATTTTTTTTTTTTAAAGGAATTCCATGCAGCCTTCACCAGACTTTCCCCCAGCTGGCTCTCTCCACCACTGCATCAGGAAACAGTCCAGCAAATTGTCCTCTCCCTAGTAATACAGCTTATATTTGATAACCACATTGCTAAGCCTGTGCTCCTATTCTTCTGGAGCCATCCAATATGAACTGAAGTCATTGGAGGCTCTGCCATACATTCCAGCAGCTAAAGACCACTTACTAGCAAAAAAATTACTTTAAGACCACTTACTTTGAAAAAATAGCATTTGAGAAAAATATA
>WAAG01043855.1:29427-41402 GCA_013390105.1 Tichodroma muraria
TCAGCTGCTGCAGAATAGGAGTCTGGTACAATTTGGAACACCTCGGAATACTTTATTGGATCTCTCCAGAGCACACAGGCCTCTCCTCACATCCACTAGCACCAGCTAAACGCTTCAAATACTCTATGGTATCTCAAATAGCATTAGATGACTATTTTAGGCAACTAAATACCTCTCATAATCAAGAGAACCAAAGGAGCCTGAAGAGTTACTGAATTTGAGGGTAAGCCGAGCCATTCCCTGAGTGCTGCTGACCATCAGTACTGACTACATCTCCACTCAGGACAGCAGGAACACAGGCACCTACTCATCACATAAAGACACAGAAATCCAGATGTCTGCAGGGCACAGCTGAATCCTTCTTTCAACTTTAGGTAGCCAGCCTGTGTCGATAAGCTAATGTGCTGCCTCTCCTATTTGAGCTGTTTCCATACAGAAACAGCTGGTTTTAAAAACAGAGATTAATTTGTTATTTGGTTGTTTTTTTGTTGTTTTTTTTTGTTTGTTTTTTTGTTGCAACAAAATGAACAAACTTCATAACACACGTAAGAGTGTGTAAGAATATGGGCACACGAATCACTGCAGCATAAATGAGCACAGTATTTTAAAGACCAGTAGCAGCTTTCTGTTAACTGTTGCAGTGAATGTTTTTCTTGGTAGCACCTCATTTCACAGCAGAAAAGTGCTTAAGCACGTCCTTAGCATTAAGCATAAATTTAACACCCACTGACTTTAATAAGAACTAAGTAATGTGTTTAATTGCTTTGTTGAACTAGAGCCAACAGGAGCTGGAGGAAGATAAAGGCAAAGAAGAAATGCTGTTACTCTAGCAAATGTGCTTTTTTCCTCAATACCTATAGTTGCATATTTTGATACAAGATAGGGAAGAGCTAAAATCCTGGATGGTTTCTTTCTTTTGGTACAGACATATTCTAAAGCAACTCTGAATTAAAAAAAAAAAACAAAAAACAAAAAAAAATAATTTTTGAATGGTATTCTAAAGATATTGTATATACTTTCCAGCAATCATTTCAACAATCCAAAAATCTTAAATATGAGATCTCTTTTACAGAGCAAGACTGTACCTTCTTACCCATCTATGAAGTCCTGCAATTAATGCTGATAATATCAAACTTTCCTTTCAAAAAATGCCTCTTCAAGACCATCACCATGATGATAAAGTGCAATTCATATTTCAGTCCCTCTATCTGTCAAAGTCATTGCCTCTGAAATTGCAGATGACCGCAGGGATTTAATTCTACATTTAAACCTTTATAACCCCCTCTCACATCCCTGCCAGTAATTCCATTCTGTGAGCTGCCAGTCACTGACATCCACCACAAATAGGACATTAAAAAAAAGGAAAGGAAGAGGCTCATTTCGATCTGTGTTTTCACTTTTTCTAACACATCACTGTTAATGGAGAGAAAGGGCTCTTTTAAATCTCCCTAAGGAGACCATGGGGCAGTGTAACTACAACAGGTAAGCCTTACTGTGCAGAACAAATCAGATCCATTTTCACTACTGCAGGGACATCTATGCGGCAGAAGGTATAATGTAAGCAAAGCAAGAAGGAAAAAAGGACCAATTCAAACAGAGCATCCATAGCAGCTGCTAAGGACACGCAATGCAGAAATCACCATTATGCAGGGAGTCCCATCAGCCCATCTGGATTCTGGGTGCTCCAGTCTGGGTGTGCACTTGAACAGCAAGAGACAGCCTGACAAGGTCCGCATAGAGGAGGTGGCTGGCCATAGCAAAGCCAAGAGCAGAAAACTTTTTCCAGCCTTTACCGATGCTATGGATCATCAGGCATCCTTCCACAGGCCCAGCAGGCTTTGCCCAGTCTCGAGGAATGACTGGTGCTGTGCAGCAGGTAAGTGCAAGCTCACTGGCACTTTCAAACAGCCACCTTAAAACTATCAAAACTAGTGAAAGGTGAATGTAAAGAAACTATTACATTTCCTCTGTACAGTGAGACACTCTGAAAATCCAGTACAAAAATGCTGATATTCTTTATACACTACAAATTTTCCCTATCACAGAACTAGGCAATTTGCAGAGGCTGCTTTTAAAAACAACCTTCCCAAGGCTTTTCACTGCAAGGTGCTGGAAGGATCTTTCTATTCACCAAATCCTACACACTCTGTTGGAAGCACAGACCCTGCTATCTGTGTGGTGACTTGAGAAAGAGGTTTCTCTTTAATGAGTTAGTGTAATTCCCACTGATGTGAAAATGTTTCTTTTTTTCCTGAGGAAATACAGCTCCTGGATCCAAAACTGCAAGCCATGACAACCTCCCTGTGTCTGTCTCTTCTGTACTTTGGATAGATGCTGTCAAGTCTGTTAAGGGCACTGGGCCAACAATATCACAAAACAATATTCCCATAATTCTAGCTCCCATTCCCAGAGCAACAGGAGTTCCACAAATTAGGCAGCAATCTGTCCTCTTGACTGTCATGAAAGGAAAATATTACCTGATATAGCCATTTTCAATCCTTTCAATATCTTCATCAGCAGTTCTGACAGACAGGCTGTGCATACCAGGGTAGGAGTGCTGGGTGTTGATTTTTGCCATTTTGCTTTACATATCAACATCTAAATGACAGCTGAAATGGGAAAAAAAATATGAAGACTGCAAAAGGAATGCGCTCAGTACTTAGAAAGAGCTCTTTATTAAAACAAAGGAACAGCTAAAAGCAATTTTAACCATTTGAAGAACAGCCAGTGATATTTACACACACATATGACACACGTTTATTTGCAGTAGACAGAAAAAAACATGTTAGTAAAGATTCCTCATGACCAAAGAAAAAGGGTTACATGACACCATACTCTTTTAGTGTCTGGGCTTTATGGACTACCTACACTGTCATACCTATTATCCATAGTGAAATTGCATTTAAAATCTCATTAAAAGAAGGTTAGGGAGAAAGTCAACCAAAAAAAGCCAGGTAATACATGTGCTAGGACAACCCATTCCACTTTACATTGATTCCTCTGTGGTAATTTTATCTATTTTATGATTAAACTTTTTATTCAAAAAATCCATATTAACCAAGCAGAAAATTAATGACATTTACCCCTTAGCTTAATGTAGGCCATGCTATAATTCTATTTTATTAGAACCCTGCACTAAACACACACTAGGGAGTTTTATTACAGTGCTTCAAAACTATCTCTGTTAAGACATTTAGCAGCTCACCTCCTACAAGTTATTAAAAAATTTATCTGAATTCCTTTCCAGTTTGACCTTCAATGCCTTTCCAAATTCATATCACATCTACTACTTATGAGATAAGCTCAAGACAAGTGTCTCACAAATGAAGGACTGAAAGACTTCCAGTGAAACCTTTGAATATTTAAAAGAGGACAAAAATGGTTTTGAAACTCCATTCAGGAACCTTTTTTGTTTGAAATATGACTGGAATGAAATCCTCTCAGGATCAATCAACTCCCTCACGCTAGGTAGTGTCCATTTCTCACCTGTAATCCTCTGTCTCACTGACCACGCAAGATCCACCTTCCACACCAAATGAAATACAGAACATTCAGAAACTAACTTTGTGACCTGAATTATTCCTGAAGCAAAGCTCACCATCCATGATTAGAACATTATGCACCCACTTTCTTAAAAACCAGATACCTGACTTACCCTCCACTCAACTACTCAACTCCCAGACAATTAAAGAAAATAATATACAACTTTTAAAATTATTTAATATACTTTAAAAAGGGGTGGTGGGGTGGTAGGGTGGTGGTGTTCATCCAGAAAAAATTAAATTTCTCTAGAAACACCCTTGGGCATCACTTAATGTTCAAAATTTTTATTAGTATTCCCCATTACTAATTTTGCCTCAGCATATATCAGTTAATGTCTAACTGTGTCTCACTTAAACTGAGCCTTGTTCATGCTGATTAACTGAAGTTTTACTTGAGAAAAATGGACATTTTTATTACACATTGATATAAAAAAATTGAATTCTTTCAACCCACTCTCAGATTGGAATGTTCACTCAGAAGAATTAACTTCTAAAGTGCAGATAATTTATGTTAAAAACATAACTCAGAGTTATAAAAGCTTGATGGTGGGAAGAATTATTCATAAGGTAAGTAACAAAGCATTAACCTTTTTTCTAAAGATGCAGTTTCAGAGGAAATTTAGTACTGAGTTAAGTTCTTGACTAATTCTGACACTTAACAGTTACATTTAACAGTTCTGGTGATTCACCATTGGATTGATGTCTACCTACAGCAGTTCTTAAAAACAAGGGTCACCTGATTGATAATCTCCAACAAAGTAAACAACTGTTAAAAAACTGTTAAAACAATAAAAGCATTAGATAATAAAACCCTTCTGAAGGCTTGGGATGATGTAGATAATTTGCTGCCAACACCATGGATTCCCTATGAGAAGACACATTGCTTCTGAAACTGGAGATTAGTGAACAATGCCTCTCTATGTTTCAAATGCTGTTGGTGTGGCACGTGGATTTCCACATGCATTTGTGCATCAGTTCCCAAAAGTTTGGTTAAAAAACATTAAGTACATTATTTCTTTAAACTTTAAACTGAAATGGCTGAAATTGGATATTATTAATCTGGAATTAAACACTTTTAATAGATACTGGAATTAGATATTCCAAACCTCCTGAAAGGCTTGGGTGCACCAGTGGAGCACTGAATACAGGAAACCTTATTCAGACTTTCAAAAGCTATGCCACTAAAGAAGAAAAAACAAGTAATAGCATACAAAGCCAAACACTATTTTGGATTAAAAAAACAAGAAGACAGGAAGCAAGAACAGGACTGAATAGTCACCTTCACCACTGCAGAAGTTTAATAACAGTATTCCTCAGGGCTCCCTAGGAAAACCTGCTGTTAATGATGCTGATGGAAAGAAGGAGTGGTGATACAATAAGATCTCAGGATAGCAAAAAATTGTACAGGCAAGAGAAACAAAAGGAGTGCAGGGAACCTCAGGGTGGCCAACGTCAACTACAGCAATTTCTCAATCTGATGATAAGTGATGTGCAACACAGGCAAATGGAAACCCATGAATACAGGTGAAAAGCGTGCAAACTACTGCCCTACCAACTTCCAAATGAACCATGCACTCTCAGAAAGGGAACCTGAAAGGGTAGTTTGGGATTAAATATTAGGAAGAAATTCTTCACTCTGATGGTGATGAAACACTGGAATCCACGCTGCCTGGAGAAGCTGTGGATGCCACATCCCTGCAAGCGTTAAAGGCCAGGCTGGATGAGGCTCTGAGCAACCTGGTCTAGGGGAACAGGAGCTGGAACTACATGGTCCTTATGGCCCCTTCCAATCCAAACCAATTTATGACCTTATGACATAGGTACAGGTCAGTGAAACAGCGTGCTCGCTGCAGGGCAGGCTTGCTGATACAACAACTGACAACATATACACAGAACGTGTTAATAACACAAAAAACACTAAAACTGCTCCATGAAACAACAGTGCAGACTTATCTGGAACACTCTAACTCTTAAACAGAAAGATAAGGCAAAATAACAGCATGGCAAGAATGATTAAAGACATGGAAAAGGGAAAGGAAAATGAGGCCTGCTCACCCTAGAAAGATGAAGACTAAAAAGTTACAAAATAAAAATATGTAGGTAAAATTTCGGCTCATTTCAGATCCCTTACAATCATTTCAGCTGTAAAATTTCCATTCAATATACAGAGTGGTCTGAACTCTTATTCTGCACTGTACTGGAGGAAAGGAAGGAGGGAAATTTCACAAAAATACAACTCTACTATTAAGCAATAAAACACATTAATATATTTTTGGAAGAAGGTAGGAAGAGTGAATGAAAGTGCTCATGTTGTGGTAGAGAAATGTGCCCAGTTGTGGTAGAGAAAGACCGAACACAGGACTGATAGAAATAAACAGCGAGGTAATTTGGGCACAGTGCAGGTGCTGAGACCTCCTGAAGCAACATGGTTTGGCACTGCATAAAGCCCATGAAGTTCTGACAAATTACTAGCTATCTGATGAGGAAGAAATATTTCCAGGCCCTGAAGAACCCTAATGATAAGTGTTTTTAATAGTCTGGGGAGGAGATCGGCATTTCAACGTTGGATCCAAAATATGGCAAGTAACCAACTAAGGAGTAGCTTAACAGGAGTTAGCCAGCAGGAAAGTCCTGAAGAGTCACAAGGCTCTGCAAACACCTTCTGCAGGGCCACAGAGAGATGGCTCCAACCATCTGGCTCCTGCAATCCCAGAACTGCCACTAAACGCTGGTTCTCACAAGGCAGTTCTAAGAAGTAAGCAGAGCTCAGCTTCACATTTGAAACCACGATTGTTATGGTAGAGTGGTGGGTTAGCCTTGGCTGGCTGCCAGATGCCCACCCAGCTGCCATTGCACTTCCCCTCCTCAGCAGCCCAGTGGGAGAAAGTAAGATGAGAAAGCTCATCATGGGTCAAGAGAAAAAACTGGAAGAAAAAGGACACTGGGAGACCAATTGTCATCACAGGCAAAATGGGCTCAAACTGGGGAAAATTCAATTTCGTGCAAATTAAAATAGAGTTGGATGGTGAGAAACAAAGACAAAACACTTTACCACTCATTTTTCCCCAGATTCAATTTTACCCCTACACTCCCAACTCCTCCACCTCCTCTACCCCACCCAGCAGCACAGGGGCTGGGAAATGGGAGGCTGCAGTCAGTCCATAACATTTGCTCCTTGCCACTCCTTCCTCCTCACACTGTGTCCCTGACCCAGTGTGGGTCCTTCCTGCAGGCTGCAGTCCTTCACAAACTGGTCCAGTGTGGGTCCACTCCACAGGCTGCAGTCCTGCAGGATGAACCTGCTCCTGTGTGGGTCCTCCATGGACCACAGCTGTTGTCAGAAGAATCTGTTCCTGCACAGGCTCCCCTTCACTGGCTGCAGTCTGCCTCAGAAAATGCCTGGCTCCACCAAAGGGTCCTCCCCAGTGGATGTCTGCTCCATCACGGTCCCCTCCAAGAGCTGCAGGGGAATCCTGCTCCAGTGCCCACAACACCACATCTGCTCCTTCTCCTCTGACTTTGCTTTCTGCAGAGATGGTTTTCATCCTTTTTTTTTTCCCCTCAGTTCCCACACACTGCCTTTGTGGCATCCTACTTTTTCTTAAGTGCTTTTTCCCTAAAGTGCCACCATCTTGGCCGCAGGGGATGAGCTGGAGCTGGCTGGAGTTGTCTGTGGCCAGCACAGGCAGCCCTGGCTGCTGCTCACATCGGGCCCCACAGCCCCTGCCAGCCCCTGGGCGCTGCACCCACCCCACACTGGTACCTGCCCTTTATAAATAATATCTCCTACCTGGGAACTACACTCTGCTCTGAATATTTAAAGCTAGTCATTACACTGAGGGTAAAACTTGCTTACCTAAAGGCTGACATGTTTGGTAAATCCACGTTAGGCACTTAGATCAGGTATTTAGCTCACAAATGATTTAACAAGAGAAACAGACGGACAGACTGTCTTTTAGTCGTCTGTCTGTCACGTAGTCCTCTGAGCCTCAGTCTAGTAACCCAGCAAAATAAACTTGAATCCCTCCAAGCTCCTGAAAGATTGGCATCTTTACCAATGCCTTAAGCAGAATTTTAACAGGCTTTCTCACCAAGTCTTTTCTTCCTTGCTACCAAATGTACTTATCTGAAAGAGATTAGTAATTCCACACTCAAGAAGTGTGGCTTTTCAGTGTCTAAATCACTGAGACTGAAACTATAGCTAAATGAGACAGATGTATTATCCTACTAAAAATGTAACAAATTACATACATGAGTGGTAGCACTCCCTACTTGAAATGCAAATGGTCAGGTTCTTTTATCCTATTCCTTTTGGATTCAATATAGCAACTGAGGTTTTGTGTCAAATATTTTAAGGCACTGTCTGGTATAAAAGAAGCATTTGTAACAAGACAGCCAGTTGTTTGACAACAAATATGAGTTCAAGTAATATATGAAAATTTCGGATTCACGTATTTCCTAATTTTGAAAATCAGGTTCTACTTATCTCTCTAGAACTACATCATTAAAGACCTAGAACTAGAGCTACGAAGGCTGCCCTATCTAAATTTTAGGAGCTCTGCCATCCAGTGGATTTCCTGAAGTAGGAATGCAGAAATGCAGGTAAGCAGGAATAAGGCACTAAGAAGGAAGCTACAGATGTGAAATGACTGAAACCAAACTGGGATACTGAGAATGACTGGGCTTCTAACTCCAGGCCAAAAGGAGCCATAACAGCCATAACCCCCCTCTTTCTCGATTCACCTTTTTGCAGTAAATTGCACAGTGCTGAGCAGCTGCACCTCAAAAATGAGAAACCTTTCAAGTCTGTTTCAAATTCAGCAAGACAAAACAAACCAGTTTTCATCCTTTTTCCAGAGCCCGCTACCAGTAGATGATGGGATACAAATAACTTTCTCATGGATTTTTCAGTGCTCTAAAACACCTATGGCAGCAGGAGTATCTGTTTTCCGCACCCGCTGCAACCTGGACACAGTCAAGGCCTCTGAGCAGCTTTGTGACCTGGGTTTCAGACAATTTTGTACCTTCTCATCAGGAAAAAAAATCCCAACACACAGGCACACTCTTTAATATTACAAATCATAACAAATTCAGGGAGTTGATAGCTATCCGCTAAGCCATCAAAGTTTGCAGCCTGCCTACAAAGAGCCTACAAAGCTCTGCAGCCTGTCAATTATCTGTGAAGGATCTTTGAATTACTGTAGTCTCCCTCCCAAGAGCACTGAGAGTTCATGTTTGGGCTACTCCAGCAGTTCCCTTTTGGGGCAGAGTGTGTCAACCCAACCTAATTTAATTCAAAATTGTTAGCCAACCAAGAATTAATATAACTAATACAAAGTAAATGCAGTAGCATTTTATAGTAGCAAAATTATCAAGTAATAATGACAGATCAAGCTATTTATACCGCCCCTTAGTATTCTTAAAGCTGATTTGTTTAGAGTAAAAGGCCTACAGAAAGAAAATATGGCAGGATTCAAAAAAGAGCTTTTCAAGGTGAAATATATATCACCATCACAAAGTAAAAGATGACTTTACATATCATTTTATCATGCATCCTATGTGTTTGTGTAGTTAAAATACTGTTCTTCTTGAAGCTTTCAGCATTTTATTTATCACTGTGGAAGCAGTGATAAGCTGCATAGGATCACTTATATCATTTTAGTTAAGACATGTTCCAAATCCTCACACAGCCTCTCAGGTTCAACCCTGGTAAGTCTTTGGGATTTATTCTGGGATTTGACCTCCACCTACATGATCCTTGTTATATCACTTGCTAATAGTTGTAGCTCAGCTGTGCATTATGTATCTTGTTTGTGTTCCATGTGACAGGCTGCAGCTCCAATGGTTCAACCAGCAATGGCAGCAAATGGATGTCAAAGACCGGACACTGGAACTTTTAAATTAACGACCTGATTTGAAGACAAGGCACAACCTTTTCTTCAGGTATTTGGAGGTTTGCAAATTCACCTGCAGATGGACTCTGGCACACCCTTATGGAAATCAGCTTTGTATGAAGGCTATTAGATCAAGCTCAGGGAGTTCAAGGAACAATCAGCAGTACCAACTTACCCTCATGGATTCATTACAGTTTAAATCAACAATTCCCAAATTTTAGGACCTCATTTAAAAGCACACTTTTCAAAATTTATTACTCTCTGCTACATCATACTGCATTTTCTACAGTCTATGAGCACTGACATCGCCTGAGAATGCACATATTTTATATGCATAGCCTAGTAGCCTCAGTACCAACCGAGGATGTCAAATACTACCCTTCACAGGTACTTTAGATGTGCATGCACTTCACAAAGCACTGCATTATTCATGTATGTATAATTTATAGTTTTAGAATGAAATGTACATGATTACCTTTGATCTATTTGATGGCTGAATCTCTGGCACTTTGTTGTACCAAAATAATCATTTAAATAAATTGAATTATTTGGACTGAGTTTCCCTTCTGTAACTATGGACTATTAGCAATATAGTTCAATTTTCTAAGATTTACTAAAGTTTTCTGCACACCACTTTCTGCAAATAAATTCTTTTTCAGATTGGAAGCTTTTCAAGAGAAACTAGCTGTGGATATTGAATTTAACATTGTAAATTAAAACACAATAAATTAAAAATTACAGCTGACTGGACAATCAAGTCACATGGTGGTGTTTCTGTTGCCGGTATGGGTTAATATGGTGCAGGTATCCATGTTTCTACACAGCAAATAAGCTTTGTGCAAGGCTTCTGTAGCCACTGGCTAAAATTCACCGGTTCTGCCAATGTCTCCTGTCAGTGCATTCATGTATGGAGGTAACTCTTAAAAGTGAACACAGCAGGGGCGTGAACACAGCAGGTTTGCACTCCTCAATGTGAGCCTGTAAAATAAATATATGTCTGCATGTGTACACGTGCACACGTGTGAATGTTACCATTTAAATTCACTCCCTGCCCACTTCATGTAAACTATCAGAGCCATCCCATTTGGCTGGGAAACAGGAGAGGTAAATCGCGTCACGTTTCACAAGCGGCAACGAGGCATCCTATAGAAGAGGATTTAAGAGATGCTAATGAAAAGGGATGGCAACATTGGAGAAGGCTGCAGGACAACGTGTTGAACCGAAACGACTGAGCTTGGGTGCAAATTGGGTGACAAAGGCTGGGATACACAGAAGGCGAAGCTGAGACACGCTGATACGGAAGAATGATGTATAATTTTTTTAAGCTGATGCGTTCTTCCCTCAAGAAGAACACTTGTTTCTCTACTAGTGAATTCACTACTCGTTTACCGTGATTACCCTTGCTGATTCAACATCCTGACAAACCCATTTTCATTTGCAACATGTATTTTTCTAATCAGATGGTCTTAGCATGCATACGCAAAGAAAACAACATGAAAAATACCAGAGGAAAAAAACCAAAGACTGTGCTGACTGAAGACACAAAGTTATGCTATTTCACAATCTGTAACATCTGAAACTACAGATATAGATTTACTTGGTTGTAAAAATGAAAATTACATATTTTAAATACAACAATCCTTTAACTATTTACTTTGAAAGCAGGAACTATGAATCTGGAAAACAAAACATAGTCAAAACAGGTAGATCAACAGGTACCAACATTGACATTTAACATCACTTCTTCAGAGACCTAAAGTAATGTTCATGTCATTCTTCCTTATCTTCTTTAAACTTTTCCTCTTGGTAAATGAGGGGACATTGCATTAGAGAAAGACACTGATTATAGTTATTATTGTATCTTGTACATTGTTAGACAGACTACGGCCTGGATTACAACACAGGACTTTTGCAAAAGGTGTCATATTTCTAGAATCAAGGCCAATTTATCGGAAGCACCAGGAATCTCTGGAAAATTATTGCCTTTCACTGCTTATAGTATTTGCTACCATTCTTTTATATAGGGTTCGACGGCCTCATGTTTACACCGAAGGCACCAGACAGTGGAGAAGTTGAGACACATGGACCAAGCTAGTAAAATTAAGCATCAGTCAACAGAAGTGGAATAGAGTCCCCTCAGCCCCACTTCTGTTCGGATTTGTGCCCGGAATCCAGTTTGATTGTAAGTACACAGATCTCTGCATCAATTAATCAAATTAACACTTTTCTTTAAAATTAAATAAATAAACAAAGGTCACGTTCCCATTTCAAGATTTTGAGCTAAGGTTTGGAATTGAAGTCGGATGTAGAACATGATGCCACTCTCCGGGCATGACAGATAGGGAGGCTTACCGCCTCCCGCTTCAGACTCACCTGACCACGCTCTCCTCCGCACCATCCGAACTCTGGAGCTCCGTCTGTCCGGCCGTCCGTCCGTCCTCCTGCCGGGATGCGGGAGCCCGGGGCGTTCTCCCTGCGCCCCTGGCCGCCCCGGACGCGCTCCGGCGGCGCCGGGAGCGGCGGCAGCGGCAGCGCAGCC